>VZRW01013293.1:0-51579 GCA_013398125.1 Aegotheles bennettii
TTCTGTGATTCTGTAAATGAATAAGAGAGGCACTGGCCACAACAGCAAGTTTCATTTAGCAAAATTAATGTCTTATTTTTTTCAAAAGAACTTTAGCATCTAGTGCCTCACCTTTCTAATGGCCCTCAGCACTAGTCACTCAATGTCTATTTTCTAGCAAGGACTTGGGATATGAAACCCTGAGACTCTAACACCTGAATTTTCAGAGAGGAATTAGGAAATAAAGTTACATTATTATGCTAATGTCTGCACACCACCAGATTTTCTTTCAAAATACTGCTAAGATTAGAAAATATAACCAGAGAAAAATAAATAAAGCAATTGCCAAATAAATGGATTTATATTCTCAGGGGAGAAAAAATTTTCAGCTTAATTTGGAAAAATAAATCTCCTATTCTAACTAATTTTTATTTTCTGTTTTTCTACACTAGAGACCACGCACACAATAGGAAATGCACTATTAAATCTAGATAGAATAAAACTTTTCACTTAATGGTAAAAAGTGCACATATTTTGGGAAGGACAAAACATGTACTTTATGTTTTTCACTTAATCAATAAGGTTATTTATAGACCCCCAACAAAAAACCTATTTTGTTCAACAGAAACGTCCCCCGGCTGACAGTATATATCAAGCCTCACACTTTTACAAAGAAAAAAACTTTCCAAATGCAACAGAAGAAAAATCCTTTCCCTCATGCCCACCACGTGTGGGAAGGCAGATGAGAGAAGTGTGGGAGCAGTGTTTATTTTGGTGATTTTTCCTTCCTGAGGCAGCTGCGATGACTTTTGCTGAGAGTCTCTGGGGAAGGCTGGGGAGAAAGGAGACACCCATCTGAGTGATGCATGGGGAGAGTGGTGGTGAGTGCAGAAGTGGGCCTGGTGTGGACCCCAGGTGCTGTCCAAGAACCTGCACAATACTGGGCTGAGCCTCCTGCCTGCCTCCATCCTTCATGCTTGCAAGAGGAAAACAGTAGTTTCTCTTTCCTTCTGGGGTAAAGACTGACTTGTTCCAAGTGTGCAGAGCAGATGTGGCACTTGAGGCACAGCATCACTGTGTCACAGAATATACACCCAGATGCCAATCTCTCCCCATCATAGTGACATGAGACATCTCTTTTAAATAGGGAACAGTGGTAAAACACGAGTCCTTGTGGAGCTGGACCCTGCAGAACTGGATCACAAGCCCAGTGACAAGCGTGAGGCAGGCTGCATCCTCAGGGGTAATGTGCTGTCCTAGGAGATGGGTATTTCACATTCACATTTCTCATGGCCCGGAGTTTCTAATAATTCCAAGACTCTAAAATGTGTCGTGTCAGTGCTGAGCTTAGGGATATTTATTCATCCACATTTGCCTGACTCCAAGGAGCCACTGGAATTATCCATACATCTTTGCTTTACTACCTGAAGACACACACTCACATGGGTTTTATTTACAATCTGAAGAAATGGTTGTTATTCATGCAAAAAATATTACAGGTAATCATGTGGATAAAAGGCATTAGTGTATGAATGTCCTGCCTCTGCTCTCAATTGCTCTTCATTTTTGGCTGTGTCTTGCTCATTGCTGGAATAATTTCTCAACTACATAAAAAAAAAAAGGATCTAATAATACCTGCATGCATAATGTAATACCGATAAATAATAAGTAGAGATAATTAATATATTTGAGGAAAACCAGAATCAGCTTGCAAGCAATCTGTGAGCAGGAAGAACAAAATTACTGCAATAATTTCCTGTATTTAAATTAAGTTGAGAGAAGTCTTTGTAATCAGCTTATGGTAAACAGACAAGGGAATGTCACTTTCTTAGTTGTTTTAAATATGCAGCAAGTCAAGGTGAATTGCTGTCAGGACCCATTTAGGTCTATATTCTGCACTTACAGCCTACAAATTGTTTACTTAATTTTTGAATTGCTGATTTGGAAGCTTTGGCATCCTTTAACAAACAGAATACTAGCATCAGCTAGTAACCCAATACAGAATTCTTGTGAAATACAGCAGGATCATTATTAACTCAAGTAACAATACAGTTGAAGAATATAATTTTCCACTATATGTGTGAAACAATTATGTATTTTACAAGTTTGTAGAAAATAACTTTGATGGATGCACTTGACCCCCCCTTAACCAAACGAGCAGCAGTTTGGTACAGGCTCCAAAGGAAATAAAGATCTGAGCCATAGTATGGTCCAGAACTTCTCTAGGAAACCCATGAAAGAAAAAAGCAACACAGTGAACACCAATAAGTTGTTGGTACAAGGAATCTCGTGCATACATCTCCCATTGTATACAACCTGACTACCAGTCAACTACTGCTGCTAGGCAGCATGGCTGCAAGGTAATGATCTCCCTTGGGCTGGAATGTCTCTGAAGGGTGCTCCTCAAAGCAATGAGATCTTTTACCAATGGCAGATAGCTAGATGAGACCAATTTGAGTTCTCCCTGAATGGCAACTGGACAGCATGCCAGGCAACGCTCCCCTTTAGCAGGGATGTCTCTCGATGTTAGGAGATATTAGTTGTTTAGCTTAAATAAGTAAATTTTAAATAGAATTAATCACTTGAAGTTACATTATTCACAGAATCATAGAATGAGTTGGGTTGGAAGGCACCTTAAAGATCATCTAGTTCCAACTCCCCTGCCATGGGCAGAGACACCTCCCACTAGACCAGGTTGTTCAAAGCCTCATCCAACCTGGCCTTGAACACTGCCAGGGAGGGGTCATCCACAACTTTGGGATTTTTTATTGTGTGATTTAGTATGCTGTTTGCATAGTTTTACTTAGTTAACATGAGCAGTTAGATTTGCTGAAGCTTTAGGCTGCAAGTTATAAATTTCCAGAGCCAACATAAATCATAAGATATGGAGGCTTCAAGGCTACAACCATCAACAGCTGCAGCTACTAGACAAGATAACAGCCTGTCTGAAGATAGTGAAGGAATCCAGTGAGGAACAAGAAAGACCCCAGACCCAAATATTACTACCAGACCAAACCATTGTGTGAGGGGTGGGTAAATAGTCTGTAAGGGTATAATTGCCCAGGGATTTCTTTGTCTGGGTCGGCCTCTCTCTGGAGTCACGAGCTGACCCTGCTGCTGTGCCACTTCATTACATTATTTGTTTTTATAAAGAGAGTGCTTCGGAAAACCTGGAGTTCAAACTTCAGAGCCAAATAACACCAGACATCCAGACAGAAGGTAAGCAAAGTGGAAAAAAGCATGATGAAACTTTGAAATCTTAGCTAAGTGAGATAGAGAATCAGATGTGCACATATAATCCTTTACCTATAAACGTATACAATTCCTTAGCCATAAACTATTGACCAAGTCTGGGACTAGGATTAGAACAGCAAAAAAATTTTTTGTAAGGTCCTAATCCTATTTTTCATTACAGTCATACATTGACACAAAATAAATTATTTTCATTGGTGTTTTACAGACTTTCTGCTGGCTTTGGAGATTTGAGTCTATGCATGGTGGATGGATTGGCTTTGTTACTGTTTGATTAATGTAAAGAGCACTTTCATTATACCCCTGGGCTTCCCAAAGGTTTTATTAAGGATGTTCTTTCCTTTTGAAAAACGTACACATGGATAACACTTGAAGATGATTCAGGCTTAATAAGACAAAGAAAACAAAGACAATAGCTAGTAAAAATCTATGTGGAAGATGTTGACTTTTTCTCTTGCCCTTGAGCTGTATGTACAGAAAGTATCCTTTTCTCTCACAAATTCCATCTGTCATTTCTAATTTCTAACAAAGGGTCTGGCAAAGAAACATGAAGAATCTCATGAGTGTTAGAATTACCGGTGTTGTACACTGGAAATAGAACAGATAATTTTTTTGACAGAAGAGATTGATGTCAGATAAATGCAGTTCAGTTAAATTGAAAATTGCCAAAATTTGCAATAAAAACACTTAATTGAGATATATCCGTGTGTTGAAAGAAACTGTTTTCATAGTGTCAAGATATATTTATCTCTGTAGCTAAAATGTTTAATTGTGGTTTGTCATTTCAATTCTTTTTATTTTGGCATTGTGTTGGACTAACAACATTGTATTTATAACACAATATTGGAGTGTTGTATTTAGTATAAACATTTTCACAAGTAAAATTTCAGTGTTACTAAACTAAAGATTTGGATATCCTATATTTAGATTTCTTTGACATGCTGTTGTAAGGACAATTTTAAAATATGGATTGCTTTTTTCTTCCTCCTGTATCTCAAGGAAATGTCAGAATATCAGAAATTCCTGGAAAATATTCTGTATTCTGTATGGATCTAGTTAAAATTAATTAATATTAATAAATTCTGTCAAGAAAAAAGTAGACTTCAAGCAATGAGTGAAGAACAAACAGTAAATGATTTGTCACAATCTCTGAGATATAAATCTCAAGCAGGGGGACAGGGTCATAGTTCCCCAGCTATGTGACATGTTCATTTATTTCTTCATACATATATATTGGGAATTTATTGTAAGATGTTTAAAACATGTAGTATCTGATTTGTCTTCAGTACTCTACCCATTTAAGACCAATATGAAGGAAGAATCTAGCCATGTATTCATTATTAACAGATTCTTTAGAATATTTATGGCATTTAAGTTACTGTTCATAGAATCATAGAATCATAGAATCATTATAGTTGGAAGGGACCTCCAGGGTCATCAAGTCTAACCTTTATCCCATCATATTCCTAATCACTAGACCATTAGACCATGGCCTCAATTGCCTCATCAACCCATTTTTTGAACACCCCCAGGGATGGTGACTCCACCACCTCCCTGGGCAGCCTATTCCAGTGCCCAACCACCCTCTCAGTAAAGAACTTCTTCCTGATATCCAACCTAAACTTCCCCTGATGTAACCTGAGGCCATTTCCTCTCATCCTATCATTGGCAATTTGGGAGAAGAGGGCACTTACCCTTGTTAAACCTCATACAATTGGCCTCAGCCCATCACTCCAGCCTGTCCAAATCCCGCTGCAGAGCCTCCCTACCCTCAGGCAGATGGACACTCCCACTCAATTTCGTGTCATCTGCAAATTTACTGAGGGTTTATTCAATCCNCTCTGGGCTTGGACATCCAGCCAGTTTTTAACCCAGTGAAGAGTCCACCTGTCTAGACCATGAGCTGCCAGCTTCTGCAGCAGAATGCTGTGGGGGACACTGTCAAATGCCTTCCTGAAATCCAGGAAGACAACATCCACTGCTTTTCCCCCATCCACTAGGCGGGTCACCTGATCATAAAAGGAGATCAGGTTGGTTAAACAGGACTTGCCCTTTGTGAACCCATGCTGGGTAGACCTGATCCCCCTGTTGTTCTGCACTTGCCACATGATCTCCCCCAAGATGAACCTTTCCATAATCTTGCCTGGCACCGAGGTCAGGCTGACAGGCCTGTAGTTCCCCAGATCCTTCTTCCTGCCCTTCTTGGAGATGGGTGCCACATTGGCAAGTTTCCAGTCACCTGGGACCTCACCCGACTGTTCTCAAATATAAAAAAAGGTAAACCCCCCATGATGAGACATTGCCAACTGCTTTTAAAACTTCAACCATAAGTTGCAAAGCCCATTTTCAAATATAGGTGATTAATTCTTCTACCATTTGAATGCATGAGAACAGAACATGACCAAGAACTAGTCACATTTATGGGTATGTTTGCGAAGAGTGCCTGACTCCAAACGTATGGTAGCATCTGTGTTTGATGCAACCTAAAGGAATTCTGGAGAAACTGGTTAGAGATTTGAGCTATTTTTTTATAAGAGTATGTAAACATTAGAGTAATTAGCATGATTGGGCAAGATTTTAGGTTTGAAGAGCCAGAGACACCATGGTTTCAACCCTGATCTTTAGTGTAATCACAAACTTTTTGTTGGGACAGGGGCTTTTATGCTCATTCGTAGCACGTGTCCCAGTGATCTGTGGCAAAATGGAAGTTGGATATCCTGACCCAGGTGTGGTTTCTGTTTCTCGTGGTTCTGTTAGTACATGGTCTCACTAACTGTTCACAGAAACCTGAAGAAAATATTAGAGAGGATTGAGCATCTAAAATTAGATCTAGAGCACGTGGGAGATGTTGTCCATGAAGTGAAGTTTTAACACCATTGTTGGCACAGACAGGGACTCCTTTCTCAAGGTCACCCCAGAGAAGTCCCTGTAACTACAGAGGATAGTTAAAATCATTTCATCGCCAGAACCAGGGAGCCCCTGCCTCTCCCAAGATTAAGCTGTGTTAATCACAGCAGCAATTTGCAGTGAAGCTTAGCAAAAACGATGAAGTCCTCATTACTTATCAGGACAGAACAATTGAAAAAGTCACGGAATAGTAATAAAGAAAGATCTTGGCAGCAGCATTTCCTATTCATCACTGAACTTCCTTTCATCTTCTTTGCCTCTTTTTTTGCTGAATGGGATATCTTGCATTCTGGAATCTGGTCTGTGAGGACACTACTAGTACTGTAGTACTAGTACTACAATGAATCTGTATTGTACGTATAGTGCTGTTCAAAGAGGTTTATGACTCTACTCTGAGCCAAGTCAATTAGTATGCAAAATGTCAATACAATGTTAAATTAAACAGCACAAGGTAATGAAAGCCATTCAAATTGGTAAAGTAAAATGAAATCTTAACTGAGCAGAACAGATTATTGTATAAAACAGAGTGGATAAAAGGCTTGACTCACCCATTGTCTAGACAAACCGCTTAGAAATAAGTGGGTTGGCTTTAGAGCCATTCAGATAATGTAAAAGTTTATTTGTAACCTGTTTGCCAAATTAATTTTTTTTTAATTTATTTTACTCATTTGTAAGCTATAAAAAAATAGCCAGACAGCTTAAGAGAAGTAGCAAGAAGTAGACAATTTTCCCTATGGCAGAAAACAGGTCCAGAGTAGGGCCAGGAAATTATTTATTACATATCATTTAATGTACATCAAATGTAGTTTTGATTAAGTTAAAATTCTTTGTAAATGCTGCTCGAATTCAGTAAACATTTTTGCTAAGCAAAGCTGAAGAACACAAGAAAATATGGAGATGCTGAAATCAGTTTTTCAAGGTAGGGTCACACAGAGGTTTGGACTTCTCTTTCAAAGGAAGTGTGAGTGAAAACATGATCCTCATCTCTTTTCAAAGCAGTGATTAGACACTGTGGGAAACCAAGTTTGATTTTCCTCTTTGTCTGATCTACAATGCAAAGGTTTGTGATAAAAAATTACTTTCATTACCCCAAATTTGCATGCTTTAATGCTTCCACCCAATACTGACTGTGCAAGCAGGATGCTAGCCAGGGAACACCACGTCCTCCAGTCCCTCACTACCTTCCTGGCCACAGGCAGGACTGCAACCACCATCTCTTTGATTTGAGTAAGTTTGAGTAAGTCCAAAGAGCCCACAGTCTGCAGCAGACAGGTGTCAGCGAGGTGCTCCAGGACAGCATGCCACAACCCTCAGTCCTGTAGAATTTAATGAAGTAAAATATCCACATGACTCCTCCATGGGTACGGCATGAGTAGTTTCATAATTGTGAAGATCAGAACTCCGCCTCTGCTATTGCCTACACACCTTCCTCTCCTTTGTCCTGTACCACTCATTAAAAGAAGGAAAATTATAACTGTACTTACAAGAGTCTGTGAGAATTGCAGGCTCCTCTGAAGTCTGCATTTTCCTCAGTGTTACAATGTTTTCTAGGATCAATGAAAGTATTTTATTTTTTATTACTGTTTCAGCACACTGATGAAATGTTTTCTGGTTTTTTCCAACTGGTTTCCTTTATAGCTTTTTCACACTAGAAAATATTTCATATTTTTTTCCTTTTCTTTGAGCACACATAGAGAAGTGCTTTCAACCATATTTATTGCAAATGATTTGATTATATCCCTTATTTTCATTGCCCACAATAAAAATATTAGTTCATGTAAAAATCTCTTCTATTGTGAAATGGTAATGCTAAATTGCTCCACATGGTCTCCTTCCTAAGAATTAGGAATAATAGCTTGTACAGAGTATTATTAATCACTATTCCAACTGCAAACACTGTAGACAGCTGCATTGTTGGATTTTTTTTTAAAATAAACACATTAAAACAGAAGTGTAGTGATTGCTCCCTAAGCAGGTATAGAAACTGACTTCATGCCTTGACTGCCAAAACTTGACAAACAGTCTGCCCTTTGCCACCTCCGCCTCTACAGGAATGGTCTTGGTCTTTCCATTGAGCCAATTATTGCTAACAATATGATTCAGTAGCAATGGGAATGTTCATCTTTGGGAAGGCCAGCCTAGTCACTTTATCAGTGCCACCACCAAGAGTCCTCTTGCGCTTGCCCTTGTACTGTTTACATCTCTTTGATGATGTCCAGGACTCCTTCACTTGACCTTGTAAGGCTGCTCTGGCAATGCTGCGTATTCATTATGACACAGCCTCTAATTACAGGTGCACATGCAATTTTTTGGATCACTGCCGTACTCAACACCAGCAAAATCTTGGGTGTGCAATTCTTAATTTCAAAGTCATTATCTCTGCACCTGTAAGAAGTCTTGTCACCTAATTTTTCTCTTTTCTATGTACATGCAACACCATTCAAACAGAGAAATAATAACTGGAACTTTCAATGACGGTGTTTAAGAGCAGGAAGCAGATTTCCAGTCCTTCCTTGAAACACAGTAACTCTGAAAACAAAACAAGGTCCTTAGAACTTCTACAGCATCTCCAACTCCCATCCTGTTCACGACTCACTGATATGCTTAATTTGAACCCAGCTGTTAACTGCTTGCAGTGGAGGCTACATCTTTTTTATTTAAAGCCATTTACATAAAATCACAGATTTGGCTGGTTCCCTGAGTGGTCACTTAAGGCAGGTTAAAATTGTATGGGAAAATAGACTCATTAATGTCAAATGAAATGCAAGACCAATTAAAATTTACAGCAAGCCATTATCAGTCTCTTAATAAGGAATTAATTAAAAGATCTGCTGAAATAAATTGACTGAATATGTATAAATCATGAACTTGAAAAAGTTAACCAAAGTAACTAAGAGAGGGGAAATTAAACCGGGAAAGTATATGATTGCTCTGAAATAATAGTTATGGAGAAATATGCAAATATGCTGGAGACAGACACAAAACCAGATTCACAAAATGAAGTTATCTGGTACAGTCCACATACCCATCTCAGTTCAGACATTTTATATCTCTTGCTTCTGACATACCAATCTGAAAGAAGTCTAATCTGTTGAGACAACATCATACAAGTCAGGCAGATGTATTGAAAAAATGTAAAGATGTTGTTTCACTCACTTTACATTAGATGGACCCTTCTTTGCCCGTATTTCACAGTTTAATGCTGTGTTGGCAATTAAACAAATGACAGATGCTCTTTATTACCCCTCTCCTTTCCCAGAAAAGGAAAGAGAATAAGGGAGAGAGACTTATGGGTTGGAAACTAAACCACAAAACTTTAATGAAACAGTAAAGATGAAAAAGAAAATAATGAAATATATACAAATATATACAAAATCAATAACATGCTCCCCCCCTTAATAACATTCACATCATTCCCAAGACTGCAGGGCAGCCCTGGGGAAGTCCCGGACTGGTCTCCTGGAGTCAGTGGCAGAAAGGACCTGGAGGCAGGGACACACAGAGTCAGGAATTCACGGATCAGGATCAAAGGCAGTTGAACAGAGTCCTCCAAGGATGCCAGCCATGGATGATGAGAGCTTGAGCCTTGTGATCCCTCGGATTTATACCGAGTGTGATGTGTGTGGGATGGAATACTTCATTTGGTCAATTTTGGGTCACCTGTCCTGTCTGCTCCTCCCCACGGGCGGGTCGCCCTTTGTTTCCGGAGGACAAGATGTTTGGCAGAACCAAACAGTGGCCTTGGTTCTGCATACCATTCTCTAGCAGTGTCTATAAACTGAACATTATCAGTCCCAGAGGCAGACACTGAGAAACATGTTAATTTCAGCATGGGCAGTTACTTCAAAGAGACTTAAAAGTAAAATTACTAAAAGAAAATTGGTTCTATCCTGGCTCAAACCAGGACACCATATCAAGGGATTTGAAAGACTCACCCATTGCCAGAAATAACAGCTGTGAGTGACGGACATGTTTCTGCCATGGCTCAGACTCCCTCCATTAGCTCATGGCTACATACAGAAGATACGCATCAATGCAGAGATCATGTGTATCAGGAAGGTTTCCCGTTGACAGTGAGTACCCACAACACACCTCTCCCCCACACACTCTGATGTTACAGTCTGTGAAAGCAAGTCACACTCCGTTACCCTTCAGATGCACTGGGGAAGTACATGGGGTTGGCGCTGGTGCTACAGGAGTGGCCCCATGTCTGTGCTGTGAACCACAGTGCCCATGGGAACACAAACCTATGTTTTCTTGCAGAGTGCTAGAACAGCCAGCTTAACTGCAGAGCAAGTTGTAAGGATAAAAGAAGATATTATTTGAAAATGGGTTTGAAATATTGAGCTACAAACAACAAGCCAGCACATTGCAGCAGCAGGATTAATTTGCCAAAATATGCTGCACCTTCCAGTGGATTTGTGAGGTTGTCTCACTAACCACTAGAAGACATCTTCGATTTGTAAACCCTGAAGAATTATTAGAACAAATTCTTTCTTGCTCCTCCTGCTGAAGCTGGCTGTGGTAAAGTAATCAGAGTAGGTGCTCTGGATGACCTGCTCTTTCTGAAGCCCACAATGATGACATTCATTGCTTCTCTTCCTGACAGATTATCTGCCTCCCATTACCTGTGATTGGCATGGAGTAATTATGTGGCATTTCCTCCACACAGAACCTGGTGCAATCAGCTGCCAAAGCAGTTCCTGTGCAGCTGGCTGCAAGCTTTATCCCCACAATACCCCAAGGAAAGGAGAAAGAGTAAGATATTTCGAATCTCCATCCTACTTTAGATCTCTGATTGACTTTTCTATTGTACATTTTCATGACATATTCTTGTCTTCAGTTGCTCTCTATAATCTGCATTGATCTGAAAGTAAGTTTTGTGTTAGATGCTGAGATCTCTTGCTAGATTTGTCACAGTTCCAGTCTTGTGAGTGCCATTTAAAAACCAAATATGGCATAGCAGAAGGAGAAGTGTGTAAGGGGTTTAAACTGAGTAGGAACAACCATCCTTCCAAGCCTGCTGTTAAATCTGTAGCCTCTGAGGGCCACACAACAGTGTCCAACACAGAAATCATAGTACCAAAAAGCGGGAGCCCAGTGGCAGCAGGTGACTCACCACACCTCACTACAGCCTAGACAAGTTTTACATGTGCCCAAGAATGGTTCCAGGCACTGAGGCCAATTGGCAACTGGTCTCCATCTAGTCTAGGAAGTCCTTTTAATCTCTAAAACAGGAGGCTGCATGCAAACTGCCAGCTGGGAATGGTCCTGATGGCCACGTGGTGGCTGGGAAATGTTTGTGTCAGGCTGGTCAGTGTGGGCTGGATACATTCCAGACATATTTTAACTGCTTGGACAGTCATAGTGGGAGCCCTAAAATTTCTTGAGTTTGCACTTGTAGACAGAGCAGTAACCACTTTGCAGAGTCCCAGACTGTAGAGTCTTGGACTGGCACAAAGCTGCCCAATGGTGAACGCCCTCTCCCAAAAAGTGGCGAACAAGGGAGTGAAACCTGCAGCTCCAGCATCCTCTGAGCACTGTTATCACTGTAGGTTCTTCAGGCTCTGGTCTGTGGGTGCCTTGTGCCACCTGCCTCCCTCATGTGGGGCCTGGTGCCACTGGGGAGCCATATTTGAGCTCCATCTAAGCCTTGTGGACCAAGCCCCAGGGGGGTCTGAGTCTCCTTGCGAGATCCTGGGCATCCCTGCTGGGGTTGGGCTTGCCCTTGGTGGATGGGTCCCCTGCAACCCAAGAGTCCTTCCTCTGGGCTGCAGGGTTTGATTTCCAGCTGATACTCCTCCTCTTCCTCCCTGAAAGAGCCAGTCTGAACCACAGCCAAAATTTAACACATCTGTCAGCTCAAATACTTGTGTTGTTCCCTGAGCCAACGCACCAACACAGAGAGAAACCCCCTCCCTGTTTCTTACTCGGTCTGTAGGAATTCAATTGCCAGCATGCATTGCTTCCAGCAGACACAGAGTACAGCTTGACCTCTTTGTCCTGTTCAGGTAAATCAACACACGTTGAATTTAGAAGCCCTAGTAACTGCAGCAAACTACTCATAAATTAATTAGAGGGCAACAATTATGTCTTTAAATTTTTAGGTTAGAGAAACTCTCTTTTCATGGATGAAAAATGAATTAAATTAGTGAAATAAATGATTTGCTGCAAATTATTCATTCTGCTCCTGTTTGCTGCTTTGTGATATGTCTGATAAAAAAACATTTGTCAAGTAAGCCTCTCTCACTCTTTCCAGCTACAAAACCAAGGTTTTAATTCATTATGAATTTATGATTTTCATTATGACCCTTCTTTGGATCATTTACATTTGCCAAAGTGGATTTAAAATGCTACCAGATCGCTAACATTTGACAGGCATACTGGAAGGTGTAAAGAACTCTGAAAAGGTGCAAGACGAGGGAGAATAAAGCACAAGGATTTTAGCAGCTGCACTAAGTAAGTCTTTATAAGGACTGATCTGGCATTTCAAAAATAGTTTCTTCCCAACCTTTCGAGAATCTGCTGAGATTTGTCATTTAAGAGGAGCTGATTTCACCTTTCAAACTGAACAATGTATGTACTAATCCCGTGTGCCAATTTTGTAGGTGTTTCTTCTGTAAAATTACAGGAGGGGGAGAAGAGCCTTTTTGGAAATGGAGGTGGTGCTTTCCATGTCTGTCATGCTGGACCATACATTGATGTCTTATCATTACCTAGAGAAAAACCAAAAGGTCACCGGAACAAATAATTCATCAAAGAGAATAGATGGTTAAATCTGAGTATTTAAACCTAAAGAACCTGTTTCCCTACACCAATGAAGCCTGACAACATTTTAAACCTAACTTTCCCAGATCTCAGTTTTGTTTTCAAGAACTGGTAGTTAGTAATCCCATCTGCATTGTCCCCTGTGCAATCATGTAACTGTTATCAGCATTTTAGAATTTATTGTACTAAAATCAAGCTAAACCACTTATGTTAGTGAGCAAGGAATTTCCAGGTGGGTAAATATTTATTGCTGAACCCACAAAACCTAGATTTTTCTAGATATCCATGGTCTTCCTCTTGTCCCAAGAAGCTTGCAAGTTTCAGTAAACTCACATGTGCCTAGAAAAAAAAATTCAAGGGACATCTTGTATTACACCCACACTATATGGTACTGTCAGGAACACATGAAGGTGACACTGACCTCCAGAGATTAGCAGTGTGACTCAGGGATACACTAATAGATACTACCCATTTCCTGGGACTGCCATTTGAATAAGGTGACCAGCCCGTGCGGTTTTTGTTCCTAGCCCTCCATGATATACTGCAGCTTGGATATGAGTGACACAACCCAGGCATTTGAAGTTTATAGAGCTATGGTTCATGCACAGCTTGTTCTTCACTGAGTGACTGGATGTTACATTTGCTGGGTGACTGTAACAAAGCAGCAAGAACCCACTTCCCGTTGGCTTCAGCTTTTGCTTTATAAATTGGTGCATGGATGTGTGTGACAGACAAAGAGAAAGGATTCTGTTCCTCTGTTTCACACGTTTCTTGCAACTTTTCCTCTGTTATGAGTTCACCTCTTCCCTCTCACATTTTTACTTTCCTCAATCATGCAAGAGCTCGGGGACAAGGAAGGTCATTGGGAGGTCTGAAAAGTTGCTGGATCAGTGATTTTAACTTGTGGCTTGTGCACTGCTAAATGTTATGGACTATCTCCAAGGGGTATTGATAAGATACTTGAGGCTATGTAAGTACTCCACGTCAAGGTGACGTCTGGTGCACAACCTCCGACTAATCCCCATAAGTTTCCAACAAGGAATTGGAAATAGAGCACAGTGTGCTCAACACAGTCCCCCTTGATGGGTGATACAGGCATGAGGACAGCTGGCACACCACAGCTCTCACCTTCCTCTCAGGGTGGACTTAAAGCCTAAAGAAGTAAACTATCAGTTGGATTTGCCCTTCTCTGTTCCCCTCCACTAACTAGCTTTTCAGAAGCCTGTAAACCTGCTGTTGTAGATCATTCTGCTGTGGCCAGAAGCAGTTAACTAATTAACTGCTGGATCAGAGCCCTCAGGACACACTAAAATGAACTGTATAGTCAGATTTAATCATCTAAGAGCACAGTAACAGGTCTACCTGCATGCAAGAGTCTGGGGACAAATGTTCATTAAATTCTGGAATTTGGAGAAAATGGAGTTAAAAGGAAATGCTAGTTGTTCTACTCCTACTTGTTAAGTGCTGGATGAAGTACAAAGCACTTCTGCTAGAGAGTAGTATTCATGCAGAAATCATCATAGGCGATGTCAGTTACTGAAACACTCCTCAGGGTCAGTTGATCACAGACTCAGAGAACATGGCTAAAACAGGACAACTAAAACGGAGAACACAGAGCTTTGGGAAACGTGCAGAGTGCAGGGAAAGTTTTGCTCTGCAGCTGCAATGAAAACGTTACAGTCTCTGCTTGGTTCTCAATGACACCAGTACAAATCTGTGGGAACTCAATGTCCCGAGTGAGAATTACTCTAGACTTGCTCCAGTACCACTCAGAGCAAGATTTATGTCCTGCATTTATTCCAAAAGACAGTATTTTTTCTCTCACTTCTGCCATCACAAGAAATTATTTGTCTTTCTGCAGCTCTGAACGATTTTATACACGATTATGTTTTGTATTCGATTTAAACCAAAATGGTTTTAAAAATCGTTAAAGTGCATGGCCATATGGAAACACATTATTTTACAGTGAGGCAGGCATATAAATAGCTGAGCTGTGTTTTCTATGTAGCCGGTGCTTTGCTGGGTTTCACCAGAAGAGGGTAGAGTGTGGAAAGGACTCCTCTCAGCCTGGGTTCCCTATTGTGTTGGGAAACAGCAAAGGGAAAACAAGCACAAGTTTCTCCTCTGCACGCTTGCACCCACTGACTATGTGCGAGAGTCAGCAGATAAACTCTGGAAGATCTTAAAGTAAAGAGAAAACGGAAAGAGAAAAAAATTCAAAAGCAGCTTTCTAGGGATATCTGTGGAATCGAAGAGAGAAACCACAACAGTTTTCTGAGGGCTCATCCTGCCGATTTCTCTCTGAGAACTGTCACTCACTGCACGTTGCATTAATCAGAGCACAGGATTTATTTCTCTGCCGTGACTTCCAACCTGTGAATAAATATCATTTTTAGAGAGAGAATGGGACCTGAAAAGACTCTCAAGCACTGAGCAGAGGGGTGAGTTTTATTAAATGGTTTCTTCTCTTTCAAATCTGCTGGAGCTTTCTAACATCCTGCTTGCAGGCACAGCCACCCGATGACTTGTCTTTTCCCTGCAGCTTGTTGCATACTTCATGAGGCTTTCCTGACCGCAGGTTTATTTCTGTAACCTTTCTCACCACAACTCCGGGACAGTTTGGTAACATTTGTAATAGAGCTGACTGGGTGCTGATTTGCTTTCATGAGAAATTAAACCCACAAAGCTTTGAAACCAAACAACAGGCTCAAAATCAAATAAAATCCTATACAATTAAAATGGCAGGTGACTCTAGGTTTCCAGATGTGGACACTGATGGGTCAGAAAAAAATGAAGAAACAGAGATTGTAGTCAATGTTGGTGGGGTAAGGCAGGTGTTCTACAGAGATAATCTGAATCAATACCCAGAAACACGGCTGGCAGAGCTCATCAACTGTTTATCGGGGGGATATGATAGTATATTCTCCCTCTGTGATGACTATGATCCTGGAAAAAGAGAGTTTTACTTTGACAGAGATCCAGATGCTTTCAAATGCATTATTGATGTGTACTACTTTGGAGAAATTCACATGAAGAAAGGAATATGCCCCATATGTTTCAAAAATGAAATGGAATTTTGGAAAGTGGATCTGAAATTCTTGGATGACTGCTGCAAAACTCATCTAAGTGAAAAAAAGGAGGAACTGGAAGAAATAGCCCGAAGGGTGCAACTGATTCTGGATGACTTGGGTGTGGACGCCTCAGAAAGTCGCTGGAAAAGGTGCCAAAAATACATCTGGAAATTTCTGGAGAAGCCAGAATCATCCTACCCAGCTCGAGTGATCGCTGTTCTGTCCTTTCTGTTTATTTTGATCTCCTCCATTGTGATGTGTGTGGGGACCATCCCAGACCTGCAGGTTGTAGATGCGGAGGGGAACCGTATAGAGCATCCGACTCTGGACAGCATAGAGACAGCCTGTATAGGCTGGTTTACCATGGAGTATGTGCTGAGGTTGATCTCCTCTCCCAACAAACTCCACTTTGCCATGTCTTTCATGAACATTGTGGATGTGCTAGCAATACTTCCTTTCTATGTCAGCTTGATCCTGACCCACCTGGGAGCCAAGCTCATGGAGCTGAGCAATGTCCAGCAGGCTGTCCAGGCGCTGCGCATCATGAGGATCGCGAGGATTTTCAAACTCGCACGGCACTCCTCGGGGCTCCAGACTCTAACGTATGCCCTGAAACGCAGCTTTAAGGAGCTCGGGCTGCTCCTCATGTACTTAGCTGTTGGAATCTTTGTCTTTTCTGCCCTGGGTTATACCATGGAGCAAAGTCACCCTGAAACTTTATTTAAAAGCATCCCTCAGTCGTTTTGGTGGGCAATCATTACCATGACCACAGTTGGATATGGAGACATATACCCTAAAACAACATTAGGAAAACTGAACGCGGCCATCAGTTTTCTTTGTGGGGTGATAGCGATCGCTCTTCCCATCCATCCCATCATTAATAACTTTGTCAGGTATTATAACAAACAGAGAGTTTTAGAAACAGCTGCCAAGCATGAACTGGAGCTGATGGAGCTAAACTCAGCTGAGGGGAAAGCTGCAAGCTCCAAAAGTGAACTAGAGGATCTTGCAAGGGAAGGCAAGGAGGGTTCCTTTTATAGCAGCCGGCTAAAAGTCTCCCACAGTGACACCTTTATTCATCTCCTGTCAGAAGAGAAACACTATAGGACCAGGCTTCAAAGCTGCAAATAAACTGTGAGCTGTTGCCAGTGCTAAGCTATAGATCAGGACAACCTGACAATCAACTGTGGAAAAGACTTGTGGGATCTGTCAGAGTTGGGAGGGAGCACTGCTTTGCTTTTCCAACGTGAATATAGATTAATCCCATGGTATCTCCATCAACAGTTGGTAAGAATTTGCTGTTATTACCCAAAGTAAAATAGTAGGAGTCCATTGAGATCAGACTGCCTATAATGAGCACGCTCTGACAAAACCCATTTGTAACCATTTTAGAGACTGAAAATTCCTTCCTTATCAGTAAATGTTCGATGACTTGAATGTGCAGCACTGCCACATCAGAACTCTGTACCTGTGACAATAAAGAGCAACATCACACAGACTGTGTCTCCCAGGCTGTCTTCAATGCTTCTGCAGCTAGGAGAACTGCTCCTTGAAAATTAAAGCAGCCTTTCACTCATATTAGATTCAGGTTTACAGCAAAATGTCACAAGCAATTTCAGCTTAGAGATACAGAAAGTCTGAGCATATATCATGTGTAGAATATTACAGTTAATGAATGGTTTTATTTTTGTAAAAGTGTAATTTGGGGTCAACTTTTTGGGTATGTATCTGTTCGTTTTTCCAGAAAAAGTATAATTTTCAATGGGTCCTGAAGCTATCTTTTAGTCAGAGAACAGAATCAATGTATTTTAAAGAGCAAATGAAATAAATATTTATTCTAGCTTTTAATTGCAACATAAGAATTTATATATCTAAAGATCTTTCAGGAAAGATTTATAACCAAGTAATTTTTAAAACTGTAAGTTAACTCATAGTACTTTTAATTCTCTATTAAAGCAAGAGAAGTTTATAGGGGAGTTAAATTGAGTACTTCTAATTAAGAGACTTAACTCTTTGAAAGTAGGTGTATAGAAAGTTTCAATAAAAATAGTACAATCTCCAATTGACTTATGTTAAAAATATCTATCTGAATTAACATATTACTAAGTTATTTCAAAAAAAACCTCAAACAAAACACAACTCACCCCTACAATAACTGTATGGTTTTGTAAATATTCATTTACAGAGCTAGTAGGCACTAATCAGTATCTTATTCATTAATCAGCATATAAATCAACACCAGCGCATAGCTACTATCCTTTCCAAAAGCAAATGCCATCTATGTGAACATTAATTTGGCTCGTGTAATGACTGCAATATATAGGTCTGGTCTCTACCAGAGAAATTAATTGAAACTAGGAGTTACGCCAGCTCAAAGGGGAGGGGACAACTGGCACATAGATGTATTTACACACGTTAAAATTAGTATCCCAAATGATTAAAGGAGTAGCTGTCCTTATTTGTACCCTTCTGTGCCAAGCTGTCTCTTGACCAGATGAAAAGCAGCAGCACAAGCCACAACTTGTCCTCAGGCACCTCCTACCCAAGACCCCCTTGCATGTCCTTTAGACTTTTTTCCTGGGATGTGGGCAAGCGGTGAGGCTGTGGCTTTCACCCCACAAGAGCCGTGACTGTGGGGGCACAAAGTGGGCTCTGTGCTCTCTCCCTGTGCCCCTGGCAAAGGGCAGTGTGTCTGCTGGTGGGAAGACCCCTGTCCGGCAGGGAGCAGCATTGGTCGTGTGTCGGGGCTGGGCAGGTGTGCAGAGATGGGCAGCTGCTCCCCAGGAACACTGCCTGCTCTGCAAGTCTCCTGACATGGAAATCAACTCCTGGCTCCCTCAGGATAAAGCCCTTTCCAAGCACTACCGCTCACACCCCAAGCTGCTCAACTCCAGGGACACCTACTCTGTATCCCTCTGCCCAAGACCCATGCCAGCCTTTTTTCCCAACCCTGTTACCATGTTCTGCCTTTAACACCCTCACTGAGTAAGAGAATTCAAAGCAATCTCCAAGCCTTTCTGTACCAGAATCCTTCTACCAGGTTTTGTCTCAAATTCTCTTCTGCCTAAGGTCAAGAGCCCATCCAAGCGCCCTCCTTAGTCTTAGCATCCCTTCAGCATCCCTTCACCCATCCTCCGCTCCATATCCCAGTTCCCAGCTCCCCGCCTCCAGACTTGGTCTCTAAATCCTTCTCTTTGCTCCTTGCCTGCCACCAGTCTCAGCTTTGCTCCCACTGGCTGCCCAGCCAGGAACCACAGCCAGCTTTCACTGAAGGGGCAGGATCCTTCCCCTTGCTGTGCTGGGGACTTCCAGGACACAAGTATGAGCTGCAACAATCAAAATTCAACTTGGGTGGGATTCTGAGGGTGGGAAAAGGGGTAAAGTTACTGAGCTGTGCCAGTCTCAGTTGTAGACCTTGCCTATCAGCAGATATTAAATGTTCCTGACTTCCCTCATGATGAATTAAGTTAACAGAAGTGCTCTCCTGATTGAAGAAAGCGCTATATAAATGCTAAGTAATATGGTCAGCACTGCAAGTACTAAATCCTTACTGCTGTGCTTTACAATGTATTTAACATTACATTAAATAAAAAATAAGCCTCTTTTTACCAGAAATAATTTCATGGGCAAATTTCTTAAATGAGTTATGCCTTTGAGCACAGGGGCCTATGCTATGTCATCATGGAAAGAGCTTTGAGACAACCTTGGTGCCACTCCAGCCCGGGCTGGTCCCAAGCCAGGCTCCATGCTGTTTGCTGAACTAGGGACTGTATTTGTTTGATTCATTGCTTTAAGTTAGATGTTCTTATAAGGCTGTGGGTGGGCAGGATGGATTCCTGCCTGTTTGCCTTGCCCGTGCTGTGGGAACCCTGCAGGAGCAAGGGGAGATGTGGGCAGTGATGGAGGGACAGGGCAGGCTGATGGCCTACAGCAGCTGGTAGAACTGGAGAGGAGCCAAGGGGGACTTACACAGCCACAACTCTGGTGGTAGAAAGCAAGAGTATTTCTGGGGCCCTGGGGAGCCATCTCTCACAGACCGAGAAACTACTGTAAACCACTGGCTTTGAAATTAGGGCTGTAGGGAAGGATCTGCACCTTAAAGGATGGAGTGAGCTAGGGAACATTTGTTTTCACATTTTTAAAATAATCTGCCTCACCCAGTAGAGCTTATTTTCCTTTATTACAAGTTTATATATATATATAAATATAAAAGGACTTAAGACATTAGAAGGCTTGGGGGTGAGGGGAAGTGTTAGCTCAGTCCTTTCACAGAGAAGTGACAACATCCAAAGGCTGTGGCTGAGTGAGGGTCCCCCACTTTTATGCACAGGACATTCTCAAGCATAAAGTTAGAACAAGCCCTGAGGCCTTCTCGAGGGGGAAATTGCACTGCTCTTGGTGCAGGTCTCATTGCTGCACTCTAGGTGACGTGGGCACAGGCTGCACTCACCCAACTCACCAGCAACTTCCCCACATCTGGCTCTTCCCAAGCAATTTGTGGACACTTTGGCTGAGTCTGTAGAACCAGGTTAATGAATGCAGGGCCACTGCTACCCTAATTCTCCTCCTTGGACTCCCAGGTGTACAAAGGAAGTGGATCATCCTTCCAATAAGAAACTGGGAGCTCTGGAAAGAATATCTAGAACTCTAGAAAATCCATTGAGCAAAATTATGGAGGGAAAATACAGCTACTGTAATTTTAGCTGGCATCAGTCCCCTTCTCATAAAGGAGCTCCTCAATTCACTATGTAGGAAATTTCAGAGCACAGTGAGCAGGTCAAACTATCATCTTGAGAAGTTACTCCATAGGACATCTTCCCTATGCAGCCATTCATGGCTGCTTCTAGAAAACTTTGAATCTTTAATACAATCTGCAATGTACAGAGCTAAAACTTGAAGAAACTCACTTTTGGTTTATAACTAACATCAACTTCAGCCATAAATCTGGGATTAGTCCAGGTTTGATATCAAATAGCTGCAAGCAGAATTTGATTCAACAGTCTTAATTTAATAACCCACCCAAGGGTGGATTGGTAGCAATTGCTAAGACTGTAGGTAAAATGAACCTTGTTTCTAGCTTCCTGGACACCATAAAGGGTAGAATTTAATAGAGTGGAAATTGTTTTTAGAAGTGTGGGAGACATCTGCAGTGGTTAGTGCCACACAGCATTAGCCTCAGGGAAGTGATAGGCACGTAACACGTCAACTCATGCCATGCTCCGGCTGGTGTGTCACAGCCACTTTGGCTTTGGAGACAGCTTCAGGTTCAGGCAGAAACAGCAATCTACAGCTAGGTTTTTATTGCTGGACTGCCACATATATATGATTTGAAGACACTTAAAAAAATAATCAGGATTGTGGGAATTGCTAGAGTACCACTATTGTCTGCTGTCACACGTGCAGAAGAGCTGTCCCTTGCTGCAGGTACGGCACCTGCCACAGAGGGTTAATTGAAATGTCCTCTCTGGTCTGTGTATTGGTCAGAGGGGAATGTGAACATGCAGAGGCAGAGCCAGCTCCTATCAAACAGGACAAGAGCTCAGGACCATGCAGCACAGCCCATCTGTCTCTGGCTATGCTAAGGGCACTCATTGCTAGGTTCTTTTTGCAGCTGAAGCTGTTGGTGATGCAGATATTCTCTCAATCCACATTGATTATTCAAATATGTATTACAAATGCTCACCTGAGACTGGGTGAAAGAAAGGCAAACAGGTGTTTATTGAAACAGAGCATTTAAATGTCCATAAAAGTAAGGGTTAAGAGGTAGTAATGAACAATTAACTGTATTGAAAGACACAAAAATCCCCACAATGCTCCTCCAGCCTCATCTTTATTGCCAGATGTACTAAAACAAAAAGAGTGGCATCCCCTGTGAATTATGTTAGGCAGAAGTGCTTACTCCCTCCTCCCTGTCAGCACAGCTATCAGTCCTATACCCTCTGACAAACCTCAGCATTTCTTACTCACACAGGTATGACAGTTACTGGACACATACACAGGAGAACACTCTTGCTACCCAGACAGGTTTCTGAGGATCTGGCTCTCTGTTCATTCAAATATTACTGCATTTTGCCCAGACTGGCCATTCATTATTATCAGCATTTCCTTCAACAATGGATTTCAGAGGATGGTCCTTTGTGGCGTGAGGAATAAGTTCTGCACTGCTTGGTGTAAATCAAAGTTCACCAAAAGTTGCAGCAATGTAGCACTAGTGTGGAAGTTGACTCAGGACAATGTATATTAAAAGTACTTTCTTCAGCTCTAGATATCCCACTAGAATCGAAATTTGTTTCTCTTCCTGCAATGAACCATATTAGGCTTGAATTCAGTGGGAGCTTTGCTTGCCTTGGGAGTGGTGGGGGCAAAGACACAGCCAAGGGAACCAGGCTAGTGCACAGGGCAGGCTCACGTAGATCTCTAAGAGGAAAATGAAGATGATGAAAGGTCTGAGAGCTCCAGGAGAAGATAAGCCATTTAATTGTTTCTTCTCTTGTTGCTTTAATATACAGAAGAGAAAGCTGCCGATGTCTTAAAGCTGCTTTTTGTCTTTCCATGTAAGGGGAGCCTTGAATATCTTTTTAACATGCCGAGAATCAAGTACTGCTAGATCATTCTTGTCAGTTAAAGATATATAACAGAAGAAGAAAGGAAGACAAATCTTAGAAGGAATTTAAGTAGAGGGCTCTTTTGGAAAATAAAATCTCAAAATGGAAAGGAAGGCTGAACGTTATGTTGTATATCCCTAAAAATTAGTAATTTTCAGTGCATCAATATACTGATTTCAATGGAAATGAGGCACCTAAAGGCTGACTCTAGTGCTTTGCTTTCTGGTTTAAGCACAAAATGTGATTCGCTATTCTGCAAGGGAGTAGCCTGTACAGTACACAGCAGACAAACATCTTAAAACATTGAAATTATCTGTATTCATTAGAGTCTGTGCTAGAGCTCACAAATTCTATGTTAATGCTCACAAAGTGGTAGAAACTCAGGTGAGCAATCACTGGACAAAGGCAGCAAATTGGTCAGCACCGCAAAGGAGGTTTTAGAAAACCTGCTGATGGCCTTAGCCTGCTTTGCTGTGCAGGAGACAACTGCAGCTTCAATTACTGTAACAGCATTATGGGGAAATTCTTTATCACTATGATGCTCTCCACTGATCCCAAATGTTTCCATTGCATTACTGTTATCAGCTTTACAAAGTCAGTGTTTTCCAGGCTTACTAGTATAGTAAGATATGGCAATTTTAGACAACACTCAGAATATGAAGTAGCTGTAGCTAGCCGTTGGTGAATGTTAATTTTTTAATTACTTTTAGAGCAAAATTGATAAACCAAAAATATTCTTTGCCATATTCACATACATGAAGTATTCATTACCATACATTGATTTTAACTTTTCATATCCCTGAAGTCTCAGCTTGTCCATTTTCAACCAGTGAAGAATTAACCCTTCTGTCTTAGTCTACACCAGATTAATCACCATGAAATGCTACATGCCATTTTGGTTTCTTCCCCTGTTCCATCAAGATTACTCTATAATTGGATGGATCTTGTCATTAGCATAATTTTTCTTTTCATTCAGCCTCATTTTTCATAGCTTAATTTCAGTCTAATACACTTCTATATTTTGTTTCAGAAAATGGAAATGATTCATCTCTCTTACTGTTCACACCCCTGGTACACTTGCAGGTGACTAGTGCACTCCCACTAGTCACAGCTCTCTGCACCGTGCCAGTTCACTGAGGCAGGCTCAGAACATGCTTAGGAGAGAAATCACACTGGAACTTCAAGACTTCATCTGGATATGTCCAACCACCCTCCAAAGCCCCCCTATGCAGAAAAAGACAACTCCCTCTTATATGTAGAGAGCTCAAGAGACACAAGGTCCTGCTGCAGCAGCCCTGTCCAATTTAGAGAAGTATTTTTGCATGTGTTTAAATTCCCCTCTCTCTAAGAGGACTGAAACACTCTGAAACATTTCACTGGAGAGAGACTGCTTTAAACATGCACTTAGGTGCTTTGCTGATCAGAATGTGTTCATGTTAAAACTTACATGGCAAAAAATGAATGTTTCTGAACTGCATCCAAGCAGGGACCACAATTTTCTGCTCATGGCCACCAATCAGGCATCAGCACAATGGGGCTTTGATTGGTCCCCACAGGGGCTGCTGCAGTATAAATGTGAATGATTTTCTGTTCATGAATAACAGATAAAGTGCCACCCTATTGTTTGAGAAGTGAAATATCTAGAAGACAGTCTGACCTTTGCATCCTCCTTACTTACCCACTTTATAGAAACATTGCTAAATGCAAATGTGTTTTAGTACAATATAAAAAAAGCCTAATTCCTTTACTATTTAGCAGGCAAAACTCAAGCAAAGAGGAGATAAAACCTGCATCCTCCCCTAGGCTTTTGCTTGGGAATGGCCACTGGCCAGCTGGACACCTCTTGCTTGTTTGCAGAGGAACAAATTGCACCCTTGCCTGCCAGCAGGTCCTTCTATTTCTACTGGTTGTCACAGTAATAAATCAATTGCTGCTGCAAAACATAGCTCCTATCCAACTCTTGGGGAATCTGTAAACTCTCTGCAGCACAAATGTCAACCAATTGCTGGCCAGGCTTTCAGGCTGGAGTGGTTATTGTTTGCCAGTTAGTTATTTGCATTGGAACAGTAAATTCCATTTGAAAAAGCCTTTACCATTTGGACCCGTTTGCCTTAGAGGCAAATTAATTGCTGCTGTACGACACCATCCCTGCTGTGTCTCACACAGGGCACGTTTGCACTGCCTTAGCTGGTGGAGTGAACATCAGCTGCCAGCTGGACTTCATCCCTGCACAGCAGAGTTGTTATTGTCCACCTCATGTTGGGGGTCTTACCATAAAGACTGTTCACATGAGACCTGAACAAATCAAAGATGCATTAAAGTGAGCTGCTTCCATGCCTGATGTGACTTGTCTGCACAAAGTGACTGCAAAATATTTCTGAGTTGGAAAAGAAGTGCAAAGAGAGTATAAAGGTCCTCAATGAGCACTAGGATCTGACTGGGGGGAGTGTATGTGGGCTGCCAGTTCTTGGCTCAGCCATCCAAAGGTGGCCAGGTGAGGCACCCAAGTCTCTCTTCTTTCCTCCATTCATCTGGCTTCCCTTTAAGCATCAGTTTACAGTGAGCAGGTGGGTGGCAAAAAGGTGTTCTGTCTGATGTTCCCCCAAAAGACTCCTGCCCCTTCCTACTCCCTATGCAGGAAACCACCATTGCCCAAATACCACGAGGTTCCAAGTACAAGAAATATTGTAAGAGGTAAATAGATCAGCCTAGAACACAAAACATGCTTCCCTCAGCTAAACCCAAGGGGGTTTTTGAAGGCGAATCCTTTTTTAGTCATAGTGTTGTAGACAGCCTCAGTGTGGCAATGTTTGGGTCCATGGCTGTGACTTGCAGGTGTCAGTGGACGTAACAGTAACACCCAGCTGTGCTGGCAAAGCCTGTCATATAATGACATGTACCACCCTGAAAAGCTCATGGCTCTCAATTTTCAGGATTTTAAGAAGGAAAGTAATAGTCTTATTCAATGTGACTAAAGAAGCTGCAGCTATTTGTAAGTAAACTGGCTGTTTACTGAAATCCCCACGTAGGTTAGAGCAGTGTAATAGGTCGCAAGCAGCTCTGTCGCATCCACTAAGGGGAATCAAGCAAGCTAATTGGATTCCTCTACACTTCTTACTGTTTCAGGGTAAATGGGATTACAGCAATGGAAGAGAGGTGGGGGAGAGGGAGATAATTTGCTGGTATGCTCCCTTCTGATGTTTTCTTGCTTAGCTTGCTCATCCTAATTGGTACATTTTGTACACTGAAAAACTGGATTTTGAGCAGCAAGGAGAAGTGATCACAGAATAGTCCAACACTGCTGACTCTTGGGCAGTCTGCAATTAGAAGTGGAGTGAAACAAACTAATCTAAAATCCCAGATTCCAACCTAATTCACTACTATATCAACCCAAGACACATGATGGTCTATGATAACAGCAGCTGCAACAAAACATGAAGGATCTGTCTGTACATCTGTTCTGGTTTGAACCAGGACAGAACCAATATTCTTTTTAGTAATTTTATTTTTCAGTGAGGTCTTTTCTAAGTAGCTGCACTTTCAAAAATTTACAGCATGTTTTTCAGTCAGCATCTGCCTCCAGGACTGATAATGCTCAATGTTTATAATAGTTACTTCTGGAGAACGGTATGCAGAACCATAAGCCACTGTTTGCTTCTGTTGTACTTCTGCACCAGAAACAGAAGTGAGGAAAAGGGAGGACCCTTTTCCTCCTGTAGGGAGGACCAGACTGGACAGGTGACCCAAAATTAACCAGACAAAGTATTCCATCCCACACACATCATACTTGGTGTAAATCTGAGGGTTCATCCATGGTTGGTGTCCTGGGACAATTATGACCATTTGTTTGCCTTTGATCCTGATTCATGTGTTCCTGACTCTGTGCATCCCTGCATGCAGGTCCTGTCTGCTGCTGACTCCAGGAGTCCAGACAGGACTTTCCCAGGTCTGCCCTGCAACCTCAGGGGTGACATTGTGGGGGGAGAAGGAGGGGACGTGATATAGGTTCTGTGTATATTTGTATATATTTGTACATATTTGTACATATTTAATTGTTTTTTTCTTCATGACTATTGTTTTCATTAAAGCTGTGTAGTTTAGTTTCCAACCCATAAGTCTCTCTCCCTTATTCTATTCCCTTTTTCTTTTTGGGAAGAGGTAGGGGTTAACAGAGACCATCTGTCATTCGTTTAAGTGCCAGCTCAGCATTAAACCTTGACAACACCAGTCTTGTGGTGGGAAGAAGCCACTTCCAGCCATGGTGAGAAGGAAAGGACCTTGGCAGTAGGCTGTGGGACTGGAAACATGACTTACAGTGAGGTTTTACACAAGGACCTCCACCTTCAGCTCCGTGCTGTGGCTTCTTTCCTGCTCACAGAACATATGGGGGAACATTCCTGTTGTGCACTATGGGTGTGTGAGAAAATGATTTGCACAGGAAAAAGATACTGGTTCCCACTGAACAGCCAAACAGGGAGGGAGATGGATATTTGGGATGAGTGTCTCTGTGTACCACTTCATTTTTAAAGAGCAAATAAAATGAAAACAGCTCTTTTCATCCTTCATTTTCATGCCTCTACTTATTTTACTGTTTTGTCTCCTGTTCAGACAATAGCACTGCTATGACTTCATGAGAAAAATTAGTTTCTTTAGTGAAAGATCACCAGGAGTCAATTGACAGCTCATCTGCCTTGTTCCGATCCACGTAACAAAACGCACGCACCATCCCACATCCCCTGGCAAGAGAGTGATCTTCCAAGTCTTTAGTACTTAATGAAGCATCCCTTAATGTAACTCAAAGATGAAGGAAAAACAACTCAAATCTGTTTGAGTTTGGGGTTTTTTTTGGTCATGAAATGCTACTAAAACACTTGTCAGTGTCCTGTTTTGCTAATCAGTGTCTACCAACAAGATGGAAAAAAACTGTTGCTGGCAGAGACTGCAACACAAATGCAAACACAAATCAAAGCAAATTATTTTCTGGTGAAAACTGATAAAGGCAGAGCAGGAAACAAATGTGTGGTAAATTGGTCTCATTTAACCATTATCCATTTGAGCACATTTGAACACAAAGTTTGCATGCAGACTGTTTATGCTTACAGAATGAGAGCCTGGATGGTGAAAGGCAATTAGAGTTGAGATGAATTACTGGGCAGGACATCTGAAGCGGAAAAATGTGGTATCTGATGGCTGCTGCAATGCTATAGTTACCAAGTAGCAGGGTGGAAAGGAAGTGTATGACCACGTGTGGTTTTAGACACTCAACAACTGTCATAGTAAGGGCTGCAGGAATGAATTAAGGTCTGAAAAATCTGCCTTAAATTAAAAAACAAAACAAAACAGTCTTTTTTTTCAGTTTGCCCAAGAAATGATTTAGAGATGGCTGATCAAGTACCAGCACAGCAAAGAAGCTCCAGGTAGCTGAGGGCTTATTAGTGGTAACAGACAAAAGCATAAAATACAGAAGTGTAGCAAACCCAAAGTAGAGGCATAGTATAATAGCAAGGAGTTACCTTACCATGGAAACAACTCATTTTGGATGGGAAGACTGCCATCTGGACTCTTGGCTACGTAATATTCCAAAAGACATGACCATTGACAAGTCAGTCACCCAAGCATTAGTATTCAGTGTACCTGAGATGATGAGGAGGTCCTGCCTGGCCTGGCCCAGAAAGGGTGCATATTTCCCATAAGTGCTGTTCTGTATCTGCCAGTCCCAGGCAGATATAGGGCTTATCATGGGGTACCAGACTCCTAAGCATACTCAAATTAGTCAAGCTGGAGTCAGCTGGAGGCATCTTGGCAGAGCAGCAACTTTCAGGTGTCCAGTACACTGGCACCTATTGCCAGCTGAGATCACAGTATCAGTTAGGTTGTAAGGGACTGCTTGAAATCATCTAGTCCAAAACCTCTGCTCAAGAAAGGTCAGTTAGAGAAGATTGTCCAAGACCATGTCCAAACAGAATAAGGTGTCTGAGACATCTGCAAGGGATGGCAAATATACCCTAGGGGACATGTGTACTGTTCTGAAGTGCCTTGAAGAGGCCAAGAAAGGTGCTCCACAGCACCTGAACTGATGTTTATGTTTGGACAACTGAATCCCACCCCTTTTTTCTGCTTGAGCATGGTCCATGCAACTTCAATCACATGCTAGGCTCCACTGTTGCCATTGACTAGATCTTCACAGACTCTTGGAGGGAGCTGAGACAGTTAACACACATATAGACATTTGTACTTGAGTGTCTTAACTCTGACCTGAATATTTATACCTGCTGTCTGCCTGTCCACTTCCTGAGTGGGATGTCAAGAACAACAAGAAGGGCTTCTTCAAGTACACCAGTAGCAAAAGGAATACTAGAGAAAATGTGGGCCCACTGCTGAATGAGGCCAGTCTCCAGGAGACCCAGGCCCTGGAGCTAAGAGAGAAGGTCTGAAGAAAAGATGACTTTCCTTTGGTTGAGGAGGCTTGGATGAGAAATCATTTAGGCAAACTGGACATCCATAAATCCATGGGCCCTGGTGGGATGCACCCACGAGTGCTGAGGGAACTGTCAGATGTTGTTGCTAGACCACTCTCCTTTAGCTTTGAAAGATCACAGAGAACATGAGAAGTGTCTGATGACTGAAGGAAAGCCAACGTCATTCCAGTCTTTAAAAAAGGCAAGAAGGGGGACCCAGGAAACTACAGGCCTGTCAGCCTCACCTCCATCCCTGGTGAAGTGATGGAACAACTCATTCTGGATGTCATCTCTAAACATATGGAGGAAAAGAAGGTTATCTAGAGTAGCCACCATGGGTTCACCAAGGATGCTTGACCGATCTGGTAGCCATCTATGATGGCATGACTAGCTGGGTGGATGGGGGGAGATCAGTGGATGTTGTCTACCTTGATTCCAGCAAGGCTTTCAACACAGTCTCCCATAGCATCCTCATAGGGAAGCTTTGGAAGTGTGAGTTAGACAAGTGGACAGTGAGGTGTATTGACAACTGGCTGGATGGCAGAGCTCAGAGGGCTGTGATCAGTGGCCTGGAGTCCAGTTGGAGGCCTGTAGCTAGTGGTGTCCCCCAGTGGTCAGTACTGCGTCCTGTCCTGTTCAACATGTTCATCAACGACCTAGATGGAGGAACAGAGTGCACTCTCAGCAAGTTTGCTGATGATACCAAACTGGGAGGAGTGGCTGACACAGCAGAAGGCTGTGCTGCCATTCAGTGGGACTTGGACAGGCTGGAGAGTTGGGCGGAGAGGAACCGCATGAAGTTCAACAAGAACAAGTGTAGAGTCCTGCACCTGGGGAAGAACAACCCCAGGCACCAGTACAGGTTAGGGGTTGACCTGCTGAAAATCAGGTCTTGGGAGAAGGACCTGGGAGTCCTGGTGAGCAGCAGGTTAACCATGAACTGACAATGTGCTCTTGTGGCCAAGAAGGCCAATGGCATCCTGGGGTGCATTAAGAAGAGTGTGGCCAGCAGGTCGAGGGAGGTTCTTCTTCCTCTCTGCTCTGCCCTGGTGAGGCCTGATCTGGAGCCAGTTCTGGGCTCCCCAGTTCCAAAAGACAAGGAATTACTGGAGAGAATCCAGCCAAGGGCTGTAAAGATGATGAGGTGACTGGAGCATCTCTCTTGTGAGGAAAGGCTGAGAGACCTGGGTCTGTTTAGCCTGGAGAAGAGAAGACTGAGAGGGGATCTTATCAACATTTATAAATATCTAAAGGGTGAGCGTGAAGAGGATGGGGCCAGCCTCTTCTCAGTGGTTCTCAGTGACAGAACAAGGGGCAATGGGCACAAACTGGAACATGGGAAGTTCCACCTAAACATGATAAAAACTTCTTTACCTTGAGGGTGACAGCACTGGAACAGGCTGCCCAGAGAGGTTGTGAAGCCTCCTTCCCTGGAGACATTCAAAACCTGCCTGGATGCGATCCTGTGCCACCTGCTTGGGGTGAACCTGCTTTAGCAGGAGCGTTGGACTAGATGATCTCCAGAGGTCCCTTCCAACCCCCACCATTTTGTGATTCTGTGAGTTTGTGACTCACGTGGTGAGGTACAGAGGACATTGTTCAAGTGGTGAATGCTGTTCTTGTGCAAAAAACCCACAGGTGAACGGTCTTCTTTTACAAAAGAGTCATAGAATGAGTTTCTCCACTGCTGCTTGGTTAAAAAAAAAAAAGATGGATCATGTATAGATAAAGGTACCCTAAACAGATAACCACACAGCCTGTGACACAAACATGATGTCGTGATATTTCAGTCTTCCCCATTAAATCAGGGGGTGTCTTGATCTGGCTTCTGGAGCCAGACCTCTAAATCCTATACCCAAATCATCAAGGTAATATATTCAACATATGCTTCTGATCTCACAGATCAAAAGAGGGCTTGTGCCAGTTATGTCAGCTGGCAATGAGATAAAAATCAGAAATGGGCCATGCATTCTGGCACTGGAACAGAAACAACCATGGGAGCAGAATGGTGACCATTCTCCAAAATGCAAGCAACACTCAGGCAGCTCCTGCAGCCTTGACTGCAGCCCATAATCCTGACAAAGCAATCATTCCTCAGCCCAGCTCCCCTTTTACTTCTGCCACCGTGAAGAGTCTGCAGCTTCAGATCTTCATTCCCTCGCGTGAAAGCAGACAGAATTATAAACTGTGCTGTCGTCTCCTATTTTGGAAACCCAAACTCAAGGCTCTTTCCACAATGACTGGGAACAATGTGGTTAGTGCTTACCAGCTGATGGGACTAGATCAAACCTTTCAGAAACTGTTAACATTTTTTACTTTCAGTCTGCAAGGAGATCTCCTTCCAGGCTTACATATTTACTCCTGAATGCTAAATTATGAGTGGTATTTTCATAAACTATTCAAATTTTATTGTGTTGAAGTACTTAGAGATTACTTCTAACTCTGGAAATTGCTTTTTCTTAACATTTTAACAGAAGTGTTGTCTTGCTTAGCATTCTCTGGACAGCTTCTCACGCATATTCAAATTAAAAAAACAAATATCTGCATAATAATTCTGATGTTGTTGTCCTATGGTTTCAAATAGGAGTGAAGATCACTTAGTGTAGCTGATGACTGAGTTCAGTATTCTCACTACAGACAAAATAACTAAATCATATGATTTCACCGAATCATCTGAATAAAAATAAAAGACTAACCACCCACACAACTCAACTAACAACCTATCAAGATACACTCCCATGTTTATTATTGAAATAAAGCTGTGATTTAAATTCAGTGGCAAAATATTTGCAAACACTTATTCCATTACTGCATGCTCATTTTTTATCATAAGATGAATCAGATGAAGCTCAAGTAACGGTGTAGTTCCATGATGTTTAGTGCCACACATATGCTTAGCATCACGTTCTCTACTCCTTGCTGTGCCCCTGAATAGAAATGGTGTAACTTCGTCTCCCATTTATTACAGATGGAGTGACAGACACAGATTTTACTACTGTCAAAACAGCATTAACACTTGGTGGTAGTTGGGTACTAAAATGCCATGAACTTACCCCTTCATCAGACTGCCTGGTATGGTGTTATATTACAGAAAAGATGCCATCATTGATGTGCTACTGGGAAGAACAGGAATATCAAAGCTGCAGTGCAGTGACTGAAGAACAAAATTAATCTGATTCGTCACCCAGAAAAATCCCATCTAAAACAAACTACCTTGAAGTGCCAGCATGGTTGCACCTTTTTTAGCTAAGGACAATGAAAAAAGTTAGTGTGCATGAGGGAGAGAGCAACTGCCTCTTGGCCAGGCTTGACAGGAACAAAAAAGGACGTACTACTAGTTAGTATAAAGCAAATGAACAGAGTAGGTGGGAGTAGCACAGGATTTAGAAGGGTAATAGGGAGCAGAAGAATGAAAAGCAGTGCAGAGAGAAATGCTAAAGAAGAGAGAGGCAAAAGGGAAGGGGATGAGACCCTTTCAATTTTTATAACATTCTGTCTTTGTGAAAAGCTCCATTTTCCAATTTCCTTTGAGTGACTTAAATTCAATATGATGAAAGTCCCTTTAGTACTTTTAGCACTGCCAGTCATTTGCTAAAGACAAATGCAGCTGGAACAGTGATGATGCATACATATGTGTGTGGATGAGTATGTCTGTATATGTGCATATATATGTATGAGTGCAGTCAGCCTTGCATGATTAATAAAAAATATTCGTAAGTATACTCAGAAAAGTTTGCTACAGCTAGAAGTGAAGAATATTTTCATAAATAGATTTACTCTTGGATATATGTATAAACTAACACATATTTACATATTTCTCCTTTGTGCTTAGCTACATAATGCAAAATATTTTTTTTAGTAATAGTTACTTTCTGTATGTTGCTGAAAAGGTTAATCTGCAGTTCCACCCATTTACAATCCAGAGCTTGTCTGCTAGGACGCTATGAAGTCAACTCAGTAACAAGCTTGAATCTATTCAGTTTCCTCAGAATTAACTTGTCATTACTTTACTTCTTCCACAACCAGCACAGAACTGACTCACTTAATTGGAAAAAATCAAGCACAAAAAGATACTGAATGTTTCTGAAAATGAATGGCTATATGGTTTATCCCTTTAATTTTCAGTTGGCAAGTCTAGTGAGCCCTACAGGAAAAGTCTCAATGAAACTGAATACATGAATAATTTTTAATGAAATAAAATCATTGTGTTCTTCTTGTCAATACACTGTCCTTCCTCTGATTGCTTCTGATAGGAACCTGCAGGAAAACCAAGGAAACAGCAGAAAGACTGTGCCTTATGAATCCAAAAAATATTTTGTACAGGACATGGTGAAAAAGTTCTCTTCCATTCTAAAGTATTTCCTAATTTTTCAGGAACTTAAATACTTAGTTTAATTACTATCAAGTAATCCAAGGTCATGGATGGCATTATAAATCACTACAGTAAAGATCTCCACTTTAAAACCTCTTTGAGATAAACAACTGACCTTTGTCTTCTGATCTTACAGTTAAGCAGCTGAGAAAAGAGTTAATAGTTTGTTTTTAAAGATCTGTGAAATAAATGTAGAGGAACCTCTGTTCATTTATTTAATCAGCTGTAAAAAAAGCTAATGATGCCAAGTGCTGTGAAATGCATGGATGAAATGCAAGAGATTTGAACATTCCCATTTTCCCTTGAAGAAAAGTGCAACTTCTCCATCCTTGAGATAAAAAGACAACGTGCCTGGATTTCCACAAATGAATGTTGAAAGTGCTTGGGTGTCTGCCTGCCTTGGTGGTGGGAGGGGGATTCAAGGTCTCCCTTCCCTGCCATCACATGGGCAACATGCTGGTGCTTGCTGCTTATACCTGGCCTTGCACCAGCAAAAGAGGTTGCTGATGGCTGTTTGGCTGCGTAAATTGCCATAAAAGCCTTTTCTCTGCTCTCCCTAATCAAAGGCACATGCCCAGTAGACTTGTCAGAGCCAAATCCATCCTACTGGCTGGCACGAGGAGAGCTCTGCTCTGCAAAGGGGGTTTGCTCCCTGTTCAGTTCTTGTTCCAGCTGCACCGACACAAATTCCCTTTCAAGGTGGACTTTGGGGATGTCCCAGTTTTCCTGATGCACAGTTACTTCTGAGCAATTCCAGTGAAGCTAAACATTGAGTCAAACGAAAAACCCTAGGAAAGAAATTGGAGGGGGAAAAAATGGGACAGTCCTGACAAGCTGCCCTGCTAATTCAACTCCTACAAAGAGAGTTTGGGGTATTCTTAGTCATCTGTGAAAAAGAGACTGTCATGAATGAACTTCCCGCACTTCAGAGACAGATAGAAATAAAAACTTTAACTTGTACATCCACTGCCCACTTCTTCCCACAGTCGTGAATCTCATTGACCCCATTTTTGAAGCAAATGAACAAGGGATTGTGAATCAACTAAAGGCTGGAGTTCAGGAGGTTCTTGCCAGCCCATTTCTTCAGCAATTCTAGGTCTTTCTGAACAGCAGCCCTGTCCTCCAGTGCAGTGACTGCTCCTCCCAATTTGATATCATCTGCAATTCCTCCTTCAATGGTGATGGTAAAAGTAGAGCTCAGAGGCAACCTCTCAGATGCCATTTAGAAATAAAGACAGAGACGACAGTATCTTTTTCATGAATCTTGCCACCCTGAGGTCCTTAGAAAGAGACAACTTTTGCAAATGAACCTGGAAATAGCTTTAATAATTCCTGCTTTGTATGTGAGCATGTGTCCTGTCCTGAAAAGCCTCCAGCTGCTGTTACACCAGGGCACTGAGATGTTCAGCCTCCCACTGAGGGCCTTTATTGACTTGCTAGAAAGAGGAAGCAATTTCAAAGCCTTTTTTCATGCACCTATTGACTTTCAGATCACCCCTTTTAAAGGATTATTGAATCTTCAGATAGTGACTAATGATGATATCACTAAGCAATTCATTAATCCTGAAAAATATCTGCCATCTGTGAAGTTGAGCAAAGAAACTGGAAAGAAGACATTATAGGAAAAACAAGCATAATGTTCTGTTGTGGTTTGACCCAGCAGGCAGCTAAATACCATGCAGCTGCTCTCTCACTCTTACCCATCCCCCAGGCAGTGTGGGAGAAAATTGGAAGTGTAAAGACACCCATGGATTGAGATAAAAACAATTTAATAATGGAAATAAATTATTATTTTAATAATAATAATAAAAGAAGAAGAAGAAGAAAAGGAAGAGGAAGAAGGAGAAGGAGGAGGAGGAGGAGGAGAAGGAGAAGAAGAAGAAGAAGAAGAAGAAGAAGAAGGAGAAGAAGAAGAAGAGGGAGAAGAAGAAGAAGAAGAAGGAGAAGAAGAAGAAGAAGAAGAAGAAGAAGAAGAAGAAGATGATGACGCACAGTGCAACTGCTCATCAGCCACTGACCAATGCCCAGCCCATCCCTGGCTAACAAACCTGGAAGAGAGAGACCCCAAAACCACAATCCTGGAAGACAGAGAGAGAAACTGCCTGGCCAACTCTCATCTATACACTGAGCATGATGTTGCATGATATGGAATATTCCATTGTTCAGTTTGGATCTGTTACTCTGGCTATGCCCCCTCCCAGCTTCTTGTGCATCTGCACTCTAGCAAGACATGGAAAGCTGAAAACTCCTAAAACAAATTTCTTAAGAACAACTAAAACCATCAGTATTTTATCAACATTCTTCTCATATCAAATCCCATACAAGATGTCAAACAGAATGCTATTCTACCAAGAAGAAAATCAGCTCTATCCCAGCCCAAACTGGGACATGTTCTTAATGAAACTCCAAGAAGATAGTTAAATGAACACTGTGTCTTGGGAAATTGTAATAGGTTTTGCTTTCTTACCAGTCCTGATAGGTTAGCTCAGTGAACAGCAAGAGGAATGAATAGTATAAAAGTGTGCAAGAGACAAACACAAGTTTAAGGCCTTGTTTCTGTAATTATTTCTGCAAAAGTCTGGGCCTGATATATGAAGACATTAACAGACTTGGGGAAGTACAATGGAGGCCACCAGGACGGTCAGGACTGGAGCACTTGCTCTGCAAACAAAAGCTGAGGGGAGCTGGACTTCTTCAGCCTGTATGAAGGGCAGCTTCAGGAAGGTCTCACAACAGTCTGACTCTGCCTACCTGGAGGGTTATCAAGGAGTTGGAGCCAGGCTCATCACAACAGTGCGTGGCAGGAAAATGAGAAGTAGGAGTCATAAACTAAAAGAAGAGATTCCAGCTGCATATAAGGAAAGAAATTTTACTGAAGACAGTCAGGCACTGAATCATGCTGCCTATAGAGCTTGTACAATCTCCATCTTTGGAGGTTTCAAGACCCAACTGGATAAAGCTCTGATCTCACAGACTCTGTTTGGAGCAGGAGGTTGGACTGGATGTACCTGAGGTCCACCCCAAAGTGGCTGATTCTTTGATTCTACTTCCCTGTAGCAGGTTGCTAGGATTTCTAAAGGAGATCACTACAGTAGAAATGAATATGGTTTTCCTTCACTGCTTTAATTATGTTTGACTTTACAATTAAACAAGCTAACTTGCCAGTCCATATTCATATATCCAAATGGCAAGAACCTAGAGACAATCATAAATCCACCAGGGAAAAAAGAAAGGCATATTACTTACTGTGCAACCCTCTTACAGCCTGTCCCCTAGCAAAAAGAGGTGCATTATCCTTGAAAAGGAATAATGACTGCGAACAACAACTCCTAACTCCTGCAAGTGGAATGAAAAATCCCACAAAATTCTGCATGATCTCTTCTGTCAAAGCACTCCCATTCATACTAATCTATTCCTAAGATCACATTACTCCTTCACTGTGGGCGCCTCCATTCACACGGGCACCCATCCAGAATTATGTTGAGAACATATTGCAGAAGCCCTGCATTTCAGAGCTAAAAAACATGTGCTAAGCCAGACAGACATTTCCAAGAAGAGAACACATGCATGAAGTTTAAACTGCTCCATACACGGCAGAAAATCTATATTCTGTGCAGGACTACATCCCTAATCCTTTTGCAACAATATGTACAGGGTGAAAAGCTTCAGACCATCAGAAAATATGATACTTCCTCTGTAGGAATCAGATCCTCTGTATCTGATGATACTTCCTGTAGCAAGAGCATGTTGCTCTCTGTATGTAATGCAGGTGGTTAAGAAAAAGCTTATTTATTTTTGCACAAATGTGGTTAAGGAAGTTATTAAAATAGCACAGTAATGAGCTTGAGCTGGCTATGTATATTACATTTTAATGTTTGTTATGAAAACTCATGCCAGATTAAATATAGGCATACACTTAAAATGTAGAGAGCTTTTGGCAAAGGAAAAGTATATTGAAAATAAGTTTAAAGATAAAATATTCTGTTATAAATACACAAAAGAAGGTCTTATTCAATTACTGACTCAGGTTGCTGAGACAAAGAACCATAGATGCCAGTAGAATCTTGTCAGTAAGGAGGTTGACCTGGTTTTTCCTCAGGATTGAAAGGCCACCTACTTAAATATTATACTGGTATGAAAATTCAAGGTATTTCTGAAGTCAGAGTGGCTTGTACAAATAAAGGAATAGCTGTCCATAGAGTAAGGTAAGATTAGGTGCATTAATGAAGACAGGCTGAAAGAGTTGGGGTTGTTCAGCCTGGAGAAGAGAAGGTTCTGGGGACACCTTAGAACAGCCTTCTAGTATCTGAAGAGGCTACAGGAAAGCTGGAGAGGGACTTTTTACAAGGGCATGGAGTGACAGGATAAGAGGGAATGGGTTCAAACTGAAAGGGGGTAAATTTAGACTGGATATTAGAAAGTAATTCTTTCCTGTGCAGGTGGTGAGACACTGGCACAGATTGCCCAGAGGAGCTGTGGCTGCCCCCTCCCTGGCAGTGTTCAAGGCCAGGTTGGATGGGACTTTGAGCAACCTGGTCTGGTGGAAGATGTCCCTGCCCATGGCAGTGGCGGTTGGACCTAGATGATCTTTAAGGTCCCTTCCAACCCAAACCATTCTATGATTCTATGAATGACTGAGGACTTTGTTTTATCAAATTGATTTATACTGACTTTTGAAGTGCTCAAAAAACATAAATCTGCTTAGGATCCTCTCGTTGCTATCTCTCAAATTCTTCTAGTTTGTGAACAATAAAAAAATGTCCTTCCTGAAAGCAAAAGAAAATTATTTCATGCAGAGTATTATGTTCAAACTATCAGAGCAAAAAATAAAACCTAAAACCTAAATGGAAAAAGAACAGTAGAGATTCCATTTCTGGGATGGAATGATCTTCTCATGACTGAACAATTTAATACATATGACTTGTAACTTCTCTGCATGGGTCTGTCATATTTTTGAATGCCATTAAAGCTCAGTGTCAAAATACCTATTACAAAAGTGGCTGTTGTTGAGAAAGAGATAATAAAAATCAGGTAGATTAATGAACTGTATAGAAATCCTCACTCCAGAAATAATGAAGCTCATAAACTGAGCTTTGTCATTTACATACACATCCTAAAACAACCAAGCACTTTAATACACCCAGCTCTGACCAAGAGTGATTTACCAGCCATGGAAAGCATCAGTTAGAACTTAATAAAATTTTGTATAAACTCAATCTGCAATATTAGGTCATATATAAATAGAACAACAAAGTTTCAAACAACGTTTCTTTCTTTTTTTTTTTCTTCAGAAACATTGAATATCTAGGAAACCGGACACTGAACTTTTGGTGTCCTATAAATCCACAGAAATCCCAAATGAGGGCCACATAGCTCATTTGTACAAAGCATCATGTTCAGATAACCAATGTGGATGGGATTTTTTGCATGGTAGGAATATACACTAGACAGTAGAGATGAAGTTATAGGTCATAAATAACCTAATGGATCTATAGTCACTCCACAGCCTGTCAACAGAAACTGCTTCTGGGCTGCTAGAGCTTTCAAACACATCTACTCAGTGCCTAAAACTGAAAGTTGAGCATCTGGACCAATGTTATGACAATATGAACATAGTATCAGATGTGTCAACAAGTATCCACTAATATCTCTGACCATTGATTTCTACTATCATTTTATAACATAATTTCAGTTATTGGATTTTGGAAAACAAGGAGATAAGAAGCTGATGATTGAAATAATCCTTTTAGATTAAAACAGAAATAATGAAAAATTCTGTACCTACTCACAATAGTCACAGTTATTTTAAACCAATTGGCTGTTACACACAGATGCAATAAATATACTCATAGCATTTTGATGTGGATCTGAATATACATATATTAAGCAACCAATTTTCACTTGCTGTATAATCACTGATCTCTTATTCAACTGAGAGACCTTTTTGAATATAATTGATTCTGAAAATCATCAGACTTGGGCAAAATAGAACCATTCTTGGAATATAATTCACAGTAAAATCAAAACATTAAGGTAGCTGAAATGACGAACTGTAACAATCTGTTCAAACAACAAAGCCTCAAATAATAAATGGAATGTTAAAATGGAAGACACAAAAATAATTTTTTTTGCCTCTTCATATTCAAATTCCATGAGATAAATCAGCACCCAATTTTAAACCTATATTTAATGAGAATTAATAAAATAACAGAAAGAGTATAGTTAAAATTTCAAGATAAAATTGTACCTTTGCATCAGTCAGCACAATTTTCTTATACTCACATTGTCCTAAATAGTCTAGTTTTTTCCACACAAATAATCTTTCAGAAATATCATCTAATTTGTTTCCAAGTAAAATATTACTCAAGACTCGATGTAATTTGTAAAACTTATTATTCATTCAGATAACTCCACTAGAAACCATTAAATTATGGACTACTGAAATGTCTGAAATTGTGAGAACCTCAAGCAGTCCACTCAGACCAGTGGAATATTTGCATTGTCTTCAGTTGCCTTCAGATCAAAGCCTTAACCCAACACCTAAGCTCCGGAGATCACTCCCACCTCCTCTGGTGACTCATTCTTAATGTTATTCTCAGCTTCTGAAGACAATATCAGCCATAGGTCAAGTCCTTTCTCACTTGGGAACTAATACCACAGGTTACTCCATGCTTACTAGATGCATCACCTGTCTCAGTTCCACTGAGAGCATGGGCTGAACTCAGTCATAGAGTACACAAGGGAAAATTCATGCCAGTGGTGATTTGATGTGCCTCATTTCACTGATTTGCTATATGAGAAATAGTGGCATCTATCCCATAAGTAAACTGAAAAGTTTAATGATGCATTTAAATAGGTTTTAAATTCCAAGCTGGATGAATAAGTAAAATTACAGAAGAGACCATGAAATAAAATCCTGCCAAAATTCTGTTTGCATCATTTAAAATGTTTTAATTCCATAATGTTGAGATAGTTTTTCCCAAGCTCCCAGAAAACAGGCAGCTCAGTAAAGGAGAGAGTAGGAGCAAGCCTCTTGCCAGAAAGGCTTGCCCATTTCTAATGCCAGGAATAAAACAAAGTTGAGAGGCATTATGAGTGCTCACCCAGGCTTTGCTCCTTTACAATGCTCACAAATCTACCTGTCTTTTAATAGAACTCATCAGTACAAAAGGATAACATTACTCTTTTAATATCTACCTCTAGGTTTACCTTTGAAACTTATTTCTAATTTATATCATTATATCTAAAATCAATCCTGATTTCCCCAGTGCCATACAAAAGAAGAGAGCAAATTCCTGAAACATTTCCAAACAGAGTAAATTGATCCTTTACTGAAGAGCTAATAACACTTTTTCCACCTTATCTCTCAGTGGTTTCCTTATGCCTAGATTGTCTCAAGAATCCCACCATTTCTCAACAAGATTGTGTTTCTAATCTCTATCTACAAACTGAACCAAACATTTTTCCACAGAACAGAAGTAAAATGCTTGCAGTAAGATAAGATCAACTTTCCACAAAAAGCTTCCACTCAAACATGAACTGGCTGGGGATGATTTATAAACCACTCTGAAAGTTATAAAAACTTTATTCTGTTTAGACAACTTGTTTCATTTTTTCCATATTCAAGTTTAATTCTGCCCTTATTAAAATAACCATTTTTACTCTTCTCTCACTTGATGAACAGAGATAATCTGGAACAACTATTTCATCAGATTGCAGCAATATCCATCTCCAAGGCCGTGCAGCTGCTCAGTTGGGTTTGGGTGGCTGATGGGTGATGGAGGTGGTTGCCAGGCTACTGCACCTCCCCACTGCGGTGTGGCCACCACTGTTGGTGTATGTAAATTCACTGCTGGCCCCTCTGCAATGTATGTAAGCGTGTAAACAAGACTTAGCAGCCAGCCCATGGGAGATCCCAGAGCCCAACTGTGAAACCACCAGCAAGCCCACAGCAGCCTGACATTATTCCAGAGCTATTTAAATATGAACGAGAGATCACTTTGCTCCTGTCCAAAACTGTAACCCCATCAGTGGGACAATTGTGCCTGCTGATAGTCTGGTAGATGTGGCCGATCTGCTTCCCTGGCGCAGGACAGCGAACCAAGTGCGAGCTGCTGGCATGAGGCAGCTTGGCTGCACATCAAGCAGGTGCAAGATGTGAAGACAATGGAAAAACAAGTGATGCTGCCTACAAAAATAACTGGGGCTTTAGTATATCTAGTGAAGGCTCATGGGGGAACATACACATGGCAGAGCAATGATTTTAAGGCAGCAGTACCAGGTTTAAGAGCATGTGCTTCACAGTCTCATGCTGGGCAACAGGTCATGGTAGCTCTGTGAAATAAGCAACCAGAAAAAAAAACAAACAGAGAAATAGTCCATTCTACTTCCTTAGTCTGCAAAGACAGGTGATGGAAAGGAGATGTAACATTAGGGCTCTGTGTTCATTTCCTTCAGATCACAGCGAAACGTAAAGATAAGACTTAGTTCATGGGAACTGTGGCTGGCTGGTCCTGTACCAGCTGCCTGATGTGCTTACTTAGGAGTGATGTGGTCTAGTTTCATTTGTCAGAGGCTTGTTTCCCATTTCTGTTTTACATGCATACCAGAGGAGTGCTGTGTAGAATCACCAAGAAAGGATGCTGAGAGTGCCAAAACAGAAGTGTAACAAAAGCAGTTCTTTGCCAGCATTGTCCTCAAATGCAAAGCCATGACTAGAACGTGCAAAACGCACAAGGTCACTTGGAAGAGAGTTAATTCTGATCCCTCCTCCTGGAGGAGGTATGGATTTTTCACTGCCTATATAGGACAAGAATTACTTTTGCTGCTTCAGTTTCATGATTCAAGCAAATTTCATTAGGGAGGTGATGGGAGCAGAAGAAAGGCAAGTTGAAATGGCCACCTAATTTATTCCTCTGGAAATCAGTGCTGGGTGTCCTCCCAAAGGTGCACAGACAGGTGTTCTTCTATCACAGGGTCAGACTAGAAGAGTAAGTTGTCCAGGCTAGTATTTAGCCTACACATCCTCAGGAATGTGGATTTATATACAGAGGACCTGACTTCAGCTTTGAGAGCCAGAGATGATTTGGGTACACATATATCTTTGGCTGGGGGAGTTAGGGAAGGCAAGGGAAACAAGACAAGTGATAATATCAAGAGAAATTCTGTGTTGGCTCATGTCCTGTTCTTCTCTGTTCAGAATCACAGCATGCTTAACTGGATCTTTCCAGCCCAGAGCAACAAACCTAATTTATAATGTTCATAATTGCTTTTTCTTTTCTTCTCCCTGAGCTGGCAGGTGGACCTGTACCATATCTGCCATGCTTTGTGTTGTTCTTGCAAGAATGATAACTGAACCAACAAACTGGTTTTATTTCTTGATCTGTGCACACTGCAAATAAAAGTGCAGCAAGCAGCATTTGGTCTTTATTTATTTTCATTCTCAACTCTTGCCTGAGATCAGAAGTTATTTCTGATGTATTTTGTTTGTTTTTATCATATGGTGTTCTGAATTCTCTCTTTTAATTATCACAAAGAATTTTTTTTGGAAACAAGCCAAACCTGCCGAAGCTTTGCTATAGACGTAGAAAGACAAAGTATGCTATGGGACAGCACACAGCAAAGACTGTTTATAAAATCTACCACCAGATAGGGATAAAATAGATTACTACTATCATGTATATCAACCAAGAAGTACATACACCTTGGGATATAATGAAGATTTTAGTTACAACTGCCTGCAATTAGAGGTAAGTTAAAGATTCAACTCAAAGCAGAGACACCCTCAAATGTGGCCTAACATTCAGTAATGAAGTTAACAATTCTAACATCTACAGAATCAGCAAAAGTGTTTTCTGTCTTCTTGCTATTTTGCTGGGTTATGGAGAAGTATTTCTGAGTTGCACTTGTGCCCAACTTATGGAATGAACCTGCCATCATACTTTTGGATATATATATCATTGTCTGTCCCTCTGAAAAGAATATTTGACTGATGAATATGAGGTACACTCAAATTCAAGTTTTGAAAACTTAAAAAACTGCAAAATCTTAAGAGGTCATCCAGGTGACCCACTAGGTGCTGGTATGTTACACCTGGTGAAGGAAAAGATGAGTGGAATTGACTTCAAGAGGTTTTGGTATGAGGCATTATGAACTAAATCTACCAGTTATTCTACAGAGAATTCAGGCTGAATAGTCCCTTCTGATAGGAAAGATCATTAGCCTCTAATTAGTATTTAATGTTTTATATGAAAATTGCAGGGTTTTTTCTAAAGTAATTTCCATATTTCGTTATTGTATCCTTCTCAAACATTATGCTGCAGAAGGAAAAATTCAATTTTCTCCTTTATAGCCCTTACTGTCTAAGGCTGCATGTGGAAAAGCAATGCACAAATGAATGAAAAGTTTGGTTTCTCCTTGCAGAAAGAGACTCAAGAGAATTGCTATTTCCACTAGGTTGACTTTGATTTTAGCATTATTTTCTTTTCTGCTGAGCGATCTGATGAGGAGACAGTCACAGCAGATAGCATGGAGTGCTATGCTGCATGCCAAAGACAGCTGTCAGAGAGCATGAAATTAGTTCAGATAGTGTTTATGCTAAATAACATTAATTTAAATACACTTTTTAGTGTGGAAAAAATACAGACTGGGACCATTTCAGTCTTTGAGTAACACAAGTGATTATGGCTGTGCTTATGGACCTGTGATTGAGCCAGCTAGACGAACCCAGGGCTGTGGTTTTCAGTGCTGTCTTAAGGAAGATCAGGGCGTTACCTCCTCCCAGAGGGTGAAATGGTGGTGAAACATCTGTGGAGACTTCAGTGGATCAGGAAATCATCCCCACAGGGAGCTTCTGCCTCTCAAACACAGCTTGAAATCACCGGCCTGCCCTTAGGGCCATCAGCATTTTACAAGCTCTGGTTTAGTGAATTGTGAATCCAGATCTTTCCTTAATTATGCAAATCCCAAGGCTTTTATATGGAAACTGGAAGTGTCCGTATGGGTCAGAAGAGCCAGAGTTCATTTTGCACCACCAGAGATGGAAGCACCAGATTCAAAGTTCACACTCAGATCCACTATTAAGTAATGTCAGGGTATTTCATATAGGAGTAGATTTTAGTTTTAACCATCCATCATCCCCTGGCTGAAAATGTACATTTTCTTTATCTGCATTGCTCTTACATTATTTGCAGGCACCAATTAATCTCTTGGTAAGTGATTTCTGCCAGACTCCAGTAAATACAGATAGAAATTTTCCCCTGGAATCACAGAGATCTATTCTTGCTTCTTTCTTCTTCAGTGATTGAACCCTTTTCATTGAAGTTTTTGTTGGCTAAACTTCCATGCAAAGACAGAGAGGATATAGCAAAAAAAACTTTAAAAATCTATTCTTCTAGTTTTATTGGTGGTGTTCTCCTGCTCACCTTAGTTGGGAACAAGTGTGATGCCAATGAGAGGATTAAAGAGCAGCTGTGGGGGGCTCACAGTTGCTCAAGCCTCTGCCTCCCTGCAGGCAGGACTATAAGAGCCTTATGGACCTGCCTTCATCACCACTTTGTACAAGTCAGCAGAGGCTGCACCCTGTAACCGTTCCCTTAGTCCCCTTGGTAAATCTGGAACTGACAAACTTTTCTTCCTTAGGCAGTGGTGAGGAGACACTCAGTGTACTTTGAGCTCACATACTCTCATACATCCTTTGCAATTCACAGGCCAGGTCCTGCATGGGCCAAATAGAGAGGAAGGTCTTTGTCAGACCAACTTCTTTAGCAGCAGGAGGATCTGGGGATGACCCCATGCATTGCCGAGTTTGGGAGCCTCTCAGGAAAAGAGTACTTGAAGACAAACTAAGTAATGGACAATGCAGCACTGTAATAGACCTAAAATTTCTCAGGAGTGGGATCAGGGAACAAGGATTTATATAAAAAGAGAAAAGTAAAGCAATCTAGTTAAGTCTTACAAAATTAGTTGAAGTATTCGCCTGTCAAATGCAAATCTTGCAGCTGAAGAAAATATTAATGAAAGAGGTTTCGTGTGTATGGATCCTAGCACTGTCATTTCATCCCTGAAGTATGTTTTGCACAGCTTTCTTGGCATTTTGGCTTAGATTTATCTCAGATCATATTTTCTTTCTGCAGTGCACATCATTCAGTCTCCCTTGAGGACCGATGTGCACACAGGCATGTCCTGCTGTTCGAGGCATTTGTCTCATGCAGCCTTTCACAGGAGGAGAAATATCAGTTCTTCTGATGTTCATCTACTCCTCTGTGAAAGCTGCTCTGCAGCAGAGAAAGTCATATGAAGGGCAAATTTTCTACTCCTTGTTACCTAAAAATTAATAGTGATATTGAATAGTCCTATTTGCATGTATACTGCTATGATGTGCAGAGTGTATTGGCTGGTATCTGTCTCTTATTGATTCAGTCTCAGCTACCCCAAAAACAAGAGACTTGAAGCAGTTAACTAGGGCTCTTATTTTAAACAAAGTTTCAGAAAAGCCAGTTAACAATTCACTTCCAGTGTAATGAGCACTGGATTCATTAAAAACCCACTAGGTTATGCAAATCCGTATTTATGAATCTATGCAGCAAAAAGAAATGGAAAGTAATGTTTTGGAATAAATCACAAGAGGCAAGACAAATATTGAGAAGGAGGTAAGTATATACCACAGAAGGAATGGTGACTCCATCCTGTCCTCGTGGTAAAAACATGAGGAAAAAAACCCATTGAACTATTAACGACACTGTCATATTGATGTACACAAAGTGAGTCAAATGTCATAACATCTCTTGTAAACACTCTACATTAATTGACAAACAAGATGTTCTATTTCTCCACTACATTCAGAGGATTATTGTTAAAAAAAAAATTAATTGAAAATGACAAAAGCTATTACCAAAAATTACTTGAAGACATGGTTTTTTTCCCTGGCTCCATATTCTGTCTTCCTCTCAGGAAGATTCAGGGTCTATATAATCCTTGACAGCATGGTAATTTCTTTGTCACCCTCTTCATTTGGAGGCGATTATTTGGGGCACCATAATTAGAGGTTTTGCATACAAACAGCAGTAATACACTATTGAAAATTTAAACTGGGATATTTCAGGTGAAGGAGTGTTTGCTGAAAACGTGCTGTGCTCAATTCAGACTTTGAAAAGATTTCAAAATGGACTTTTTCTCTCTCTTTGATCTGGAACAAGAGGAGAAAGGCACACCATGATTGTCTGTTCAAAAGGTCCAAAAGCAGAAATGCACAAATAAGAAAGGTAAACAAAAGAAAATCTGTCTAAGTAAATGGTTCATGACTAAACCTTAAAAATTAGTTTTGTCTCACAGAAGCATAGGCTGTAGTGTAAAGTAGCGAGTAGGCTGGAAGCAAATGCAGTTGCCACTTCTAATCTGCTCATTATGTTTATATACTGTTATGCTATGCAAAATGTGTCTGTAGGAGTTGCCTCTCACCTCCTGCTTGGTTTGTTTTGTTCCACTGTTGCTGTTGAACATGAAATGAAGCTCTCTGGAGAAGTACAACCCTTATGGCAGGGGTGTTGGAAACAGATATGTTTGAGGTCCCTTCCAACCCAAACCATTGTATGATTCTAGGAAAGACTAAAGGCTTACTTGTTTTTACCATGCATCTGTAATGATGCCTTGTGTCATGGACACAGCCAGTCACAGCTCCTGGGCTCTCCTGAACCACAAATGGTAAATAACTTTCCAAAGAAATGTGCAGAAATGTTCTCCTCAAAATGGGCATTGAGCTTATGATTTCCTAGACATTCATAATCAACATCCAGCAGGACCTGCAAGTGGAGAGCATTTGAGAAACATGCAGTAAAACTGAGATTCTTCTCCTTCCCTTCAGCTATTTTAAAAGCTGTGGGCTGGCCCTTAACAAGCACCCCCAGACACCTCAGCCATCCTAAGGCACTGGAGAGAACTGAGACGACTTGCTCTCTGTATTGAAAACAAAGGGACCATGGCCAAGTAGCTAGGTAAATGTAGGTAAATTTTCATTTCCCTTAAAATGGCTGGAGGTAAGGACTTTACCAAGAGGCAACAATAAATATTGCTTTCCCCTGTACATTGGAAGAATTCAGATTGAACAGCAGTATTGAAAACAAAGGGACCATGGCCAAGTAGCTAGGTAAATGTAGGTAAATTTTCATTTCCCTTAAAATGGCTGGAGGTAAGGACTTTACCAAGAGGCAACAATAAATATTGCTTTCCCCTGTACATTAGAAGAATTCAGACAGATTGAACAGCAGTATTTCATGTGTGCTGCACATAGTACAAGAACAGAGTTGCTTTGTTAATGTGGAAGTCTAATTATCTTCTGTAGATAATGTTCCTAAGTATCAGTTATTTCTCTAATATACAAGGGTCACTAATATTGAATTTAACTGAGATTTTAGTTAGACTGTATTTTCCAGCTTATACCTTGTAACTTAATCAATATCCACTTACAATTTCCCCTAGATAGCTGAATCTTAGCTGAAGCTAAAAATGACCAGTACTTTCAGCAGCAGCAACTACTCTGTGAATTCAGAAATGTGTTTCAAAACAGATCGTGCTAACTGCCATTAGTTCATCATATGTATTGAAGTAGGTCAATATAAATTGTAAGAAGTAGCTGGAAATTTCAATACGGCTTGTTTAGCCTGATTTGTACAGAGAATTAGGAAGGGGAATTTGTCAGTTGAAAACATTTATTCTGTCATTAACAGAAATAAGCTTATTTTCCTATGGGCTTGTATAGAAAAGAAACCTAATGGAATTCTTCCCTCTTGTGATCATTAAATCTGTGTGGTTGGCCAGCTGCATTATTAAATAACAGACAAAACATGGAAAAGCCTGAAGACAAAATGAGTTGAACATCTATTGCATTAACTACTGTACATGTAAACAAACAATATTCCAGAAAGTTTACAACCTACAAGAAAACACTTAAGGAGAAGGTCACAGAGACAACTGTGTAAACCTGGAGGCTGTCAGTTTAAAAGCTGGTCCTCCAGTGATTTTTATTGCTTTGCAGATGATCTAGGGTCCAGTCCTAAGTCCGGAGAAGTCAATACAATATTACCATTGACTACAGGAGGCTCTCAACCTCAAAAGAAAGAAGGAAAGAAGGAAGGAAAGAACTTATCAAGGATTTCCCTTCTGCCTATTTGGTAAAGCCTATTTTAATGTCATTCTAAAAAAAACAAGTCTTTTTCATTTTATTAAAAAAGTATATCAAAGCAATAATGCGTAGTTTTATCCCAATATGAGACAACATTTTACCTCATTTTTTATTAAAAAATCCCTTTCACTTAACAATCCTATTTTCAAAGTAAGAAACTAGAAATTCTCTATGTGACCATTCTGTATAACAGCAATAAGTTTGTTTTTATTTCTGCAAGGACAATAAATTGAAGCCTTTCATCAACTACCTTTATCTCCCCTTTTTATGAGGATGTAAGCAAGCAATTATCAGTAAAGTTCAATGATCAAGGCGCTGCATAAATTTGCAGTAGAAACTAATCCTAATTAATCTGACTCAATGTATGGCTTAAAATAATCATCCCAGCCAGCAGTTGTTTCTCAATCATTTGCTTTTATAATAGAATTTCATCTATCCTTCATGCTTGCTATTTGAAATTGCACCCTAAAGAGCCATTTTTACCTGGAAATTTTGTAATGTTTTGTAAATACAGGATCAGGTACAAAGAGACAGAAGCAAATATTGTATTGCTATAGATGAGCACATTTTCATGAGAGCATTGAACCAATGCCAACAATCTTTAGGAAACTGGTGAAGATAATTAAGGAATGAGTTTAGGGAACACAATGGATGGAACTGAATTGCTACAGGTCTCTGCCACAGCTGTAAGGAACTTCTCCCCAGCCTATTCTTGGGGGGGAGAAAAAGAGGAAAAATGAGTTATGTACAGTGGTTTTACACAGGTTTTTATTTAATTTTTTTATAATTTTTTGCTGCTTTATTTTAAACAGGATTTTAGCTATTTTATACTTTCATTCCCTACATTCATTTTGTTGTCTTAATTCCCCAAACTCCTATGAGACATACACGTAAGGCTGAAGAACCTCAAATATACATGCAGAGTAAGTGATTTTAATGTCAATGTTAAATCTCTTATTTCATTGCCACAGTGGGTCAAGAGCTCTGCTTTGACTCTCAGAGCCCAGACTGACCCTCAGGACTCCCACGCTCTGGGCTGGGCAAGGAGCCATCAACCAATTTGACAAATTCTCCACTGAAAGACCAGTCTAAAAATACCCCAACAACCACGACCTCAAGGTGTTTTAAATGTTAAGGGCATAATACCTGTGTCAAAGCCTAGAGGTTTCAAAAACATCCTCCTGCTGAGAGCTGACTGCCTCTGAGTGCTGGCAGCACACTAAATTGCTTCCCATATTTACCCTTCAACAAGCATATGAGCTGTCTGGCACATTGGAAAACCTGCAAGGCCCATACAGAAAATCAGCAAAACACTACCCCAAGTTGTAATCAAGTGCATACACAGAAGTACAATCCTTCCAACTGATGTTTCTGATGCAAAGCAGGTATGCAGCCAAGAACCTTCCCTCGTATGAGCTGGTGTCAGGAAGAGCCTGTAAGTAGCACCCAAAATCTGACCCTCTGCCCCTTTACACCTCCTCAGCAGCCAGAGACTCCTCCATAAGCTTGGAGCTGTGAGCAGGCTGCTAAACGCTTGTAGACCAAGGTTTGTCCCCATGTGTTGGTGTAGGAAGCAGAGTTATCCCACACTCCACCCACTGCCAACAAATGTGCCCATCCGAGACATCTCTGCTGCTGAGGTGTTCAGGCGCAGGAACGTTCAGGGGGGCCTGGTTCCAGAGGTGGGAAGGAAGGGTTAGCTAAAAGTACTAGGTACTCAAACCAGTAACAGGTCTTTTTCATCTTCCTCTTTATTTTTTTATCTGAATGCTAGTGAACTTAAATTGTCTTTGTCATGGATTTGTGACAAATATATATTTGGTTTTGAACTAAAAATGAAATGAAAGCCTAATTGTAACATAAATATACAATCATTTACTTATTTTAATGTCTTTCTCTTCCCTGGATTTGATCTAAAATGCACAGGAAAATCTCAGGTTGTTTGCAGTACTGTTTTTCTCTAGATGACAAGTACAGAAAAGAATGCATTTTAAGGACCTGATCCTGCAAATTGCAGGACGTCCACAGCTTCTTTGCCTTACGTGGGCAACATGAATTTCAGTACCTGCTTGTACAAAATTCACAAGCTAACAAAACACAGCTGAGTTTTCACATGAACATATTTCAGAATTTTCTCAGGGGAAACTGAGGGATGCACTGGTTGCAAATAGTCATTTCTGAAGTCCAAACTGTTTCTGAAAAACTAACGGAGACTTAAAGCAGTTGGAGCTATCATAGGTGAGATTCTGATCACAACTAGCCCAGAGCAAGTCTGAGATTTTTCTGCTGGATACTGTGGCAGTATTTGAGACTGGCACAGGGTAACAACCTTAAATCCCTACTGGTGTTCAAGAAATGTTTAGAATTTAGAAATGAAAAGTCACAGTCTTATTTGACACTGTTTTTCTTTTAAGGCAGTAGTGAGGGTTATTTTTATGTAAGAATATATACACCATTTTGGCATTTAGATCTCTTCCTGCAGGGCAAGTTACAGTAAAGCAAGTCTGAAAAATATCTACTGGTTAGAAATTAGCTTCCCGAAGGGGAGAATTTATTTTTTTTTTTTTTACCTTTAATCATTTTAGTGCTTCTTACACCAGAAATGTAAAATGTCATTCCTAAGCTTAAAAAGTCCACCTGTCACAAGCAAATACCTGCGATTGGCAGACAGGACTTGGATGAGGATGGGGCACTGGCTGACTCTGCAACACCCTGTAGAGGGATTCTGTACAGTAAATGCACAGAGCATTGGCCAACGAGACTGAAAAAAACAGCATGTCATCCAGTTCAGCTCAGCTGAAACAGCAAATAGTCTACCTGCTTTAAGGGAAGTTTAGTCTTCTCAAAATCTCTCACCTGCTCAAAAACCCAGTGTTTCTAACCTTGAAAAATCCTTGCCATTCCTGCAGAATATTTACTACAGGACAAGTGACTGTAGCATCCAGAACATAACATTGATAACACACAATTAATTTCACAGAATCACAGA
>VZRW01013294.1:27815-87446 GCA_013398125.1 Aegotheles bennettii
GGGCTTGTGGCGGGGCTCGCCGGGTTTGCAGTGGGGTGTTGGAGCTCGCAGGGCGAGGGACGGGAAAGTTTTACCCGTGTGCGGGCCGGGAGCCCGCCGTGTCCCGGGGGGGGCGGGGGGCTGCCTGCTTGGTGCTGGCTGAGCTCCTCGTAAATCACTTTTTGTCGGTTAAAGCATCAAGAGGGGACTCCGCGGGGGTGTGGGGGACCCCTGCAGCCCAGGGGGATGGGGTTTGTCATCATGCTCCAGTGTGATGTGACAGGGGTCTGTTGGAAAGCTCCCCCCCCGGGCTGCAATAAGGTGAGTGCTGGGTGCCTCTGAATCCCCTGGGGACACCATCTCCTCCTGCTGCTGCAGCTGATACATTTGTGCCTTCCCAGGGAACATTCTCAGGGGTTTTTTCACCTTTCAGTGCTGAGGGTTGAGGTTTTTCCCCTGAAGCTCAGCAGAGGTTATTTTCAGTGTTTCAGGAGGGCACTGTGAGCGTGTGAAATACATCCCAAAGGAACAGCAGGGCACAGGGACAGTGGCTCTGCCATCCCTGGTACCAGGGAGCGCGGGCAGGACCCGCTCGTGTGGGGCAATCAGGTTGCAGAGGCTGAGGGGTTGGCAGCTTGGAAAGAGAGGGATTTGCCAGCGTGGCACTGGGTGGTTTCTGTAAGGCACACGTGCAGGGGGAGCAGGGCTGGTGTGGAGCTGAGTCTGAAACCGTGCATGGAGGGGAGGTGAGTGCTGGGCTGGGGGCTCCTGCTTTGTTCAGTGTTAGCACCAGTGACGGTGCTGCTGGGCTCTCTGCTTTGCTGGGGAGAGCATTTGGTGCCTTTATCCACAGCACATCTGTTAGATGCCAGCAGTGCTTAATTTAGATAATTAGTGTCTGAGCAAGCAGCCATGAATGTGAACAGAAGCACAGTGGTGTCATTAAGAGACTTGATTGCCAGTGAGAGACAGAGGGTGAGAATGGAGCTGTTGTGCCTTGGAGTAGTACAGTGCTGCATCCTTGAACACGTACCTGGGGTCAGCTGCTAGAAGGCTGCTCATAGACTCACAGAATCATCGAGGCTGGAAGAGACCTCCAAGCTCACCCAGTCCAACCCCCACTTCCATCCCCACTCACGCACAGCACCCAGCACCACATCCAGACCCTTCTTGAACACCTCCAGGGACAGTGACTCCACCACCTCTCTGGGCAACCTGTTCCAACCTCACAGGGAAGAAATTTCTCCCAATGTCCCATCTGAATCTCTGCTGCTGCAATTTCAGGCTGTTTCGTCTCGTCCTTTCACTGTGGGCACAGCAGAAGAGACCGACCCCCCCCCCTCACCCCAACCTCCTCTCAGGGAGCTGTAGAGAGCCATGAGGTCCCCCCTGGGCCTCCTCTTCTCCAGGCTGAACAACCCCCAGCTCCCTCAGCCGTTCTCCATCAGTCCCGTGCTCCAGGCCCTTCCCCAGCACCATTGCCCTAAATTGATCTGTGCCTGTATTGATCTGTGCAGGGGCTCCGTGGGGCCCACAGGCCACAAACAGGTCCACGTGCTCCTCTGGGACACGTCTGAGCCCAGGTAGCTCACACCAGCTCGTGAATTATGTAAGGGAACGGAGCTGCCTCCTCGGAGCGCGGTGCTTGTGCTGCAGACGGCGCAGATCAGCTGCATCCTGCTGGCACAGCAGTGCTGGGGATAACTCCTGTTACGTGTTGGCCAGCTGTGGACCTGCACGGGTCTGTACCTGCTCCCCACCATCCAGCAAGGCTGAGATGCCAGCCGGAGCCGTGCTGCTTTCTGTCTCGTTACTGACAGCCTCAGGAGAGCATTTTGGGCTGCCCTGTTTGATCAGGATTTGTGTTCCAGTTACTGCTTTCCTATCCGGAATAAAGCTGCAGCTTTCTGTCACTGCCTAGGGGAAGCTTTCCAATCTCCATAGTAACTCTTCCCAGGATTGCTGTTAGATAATATTTATAGGAGATGCAGGCAGGCTTATGAAAGCACCCTCCATAATGCTGGATCGATGGGGCAGGTTGTGGCAGGGTGAGGCTGTGGTCTCAGCTGGAGGTGGGCTGTGAAGGGATGTCCTTACAAGGGCCATTGCTCAGGAAGGGCAGAGCTGCAAATCCTGTGCCTTGCCAGCACTCCTCTCTTAGGGAATACGTGACATTCAGCAGGGGAGTGACAAATGTGCTTTGTAGCCAGCACTAACACACACAGAGCTGGGCAGGGGAGGGGATTGTCCCGCTCTGCTCCTCGCTGGGGCAGCCTCACCTCCAGCACTGGGTGCAGTTCAGGACTCCACAGTTCACAAAGGACATCAAACTGCTGGAGGACGTCCAGAGGAGGCCACGAGGCTGGTGAAGGGCCTAGAAGAGATGACTTGTGAGGAGCAGCTGAGGTCACTGGGATTGTTCAGCCTGGAGAAGAGGAGGCTGAGGGGTGACCTCATTGCAGTCTGTGGCTTCCTCCTGAGGGGAAGAGAAGGGGCAGGGACCGATCTCCTCACTCCTGTGACAGTTACAGGACTGGGAGTGACAGCAGGAGCCGAATCAGGGCAGATTTAGGTGGGATGTCAGGAGAAGGTTTGTCGCCCAGAGGGTGGTGGAGCACTGGCACAGCTCCCCAGGGCAGTGGTCACAGCACCATCCCTGCCTGAGCTCAAGCAGCGTTTGGGTGATGCTCTCAGGCACATGGTGTGACCCTGGGGTGTCCTGCACAGGGACAGGGGTTGGACTCGATGATCCTGGAGGGTCCCTTCCAACTCGACACGTTCTGTGGTTCTGTGACAGTCCTACCTTCCCCTGGAGTTGCCCGAACCTAAACCAAAGGGCTCTGTGATGACTGGTTTTACAGAACCACCCCCTTGCTTTCACAGACCATTACTGATTATGGACTGGAGCTCGTTTCCTTCCCAGAAACACATTGAGTGTGCTGAGGGTGCCTTGAGTCCTGTGCTGGGGAAGGGGGCAGCGGGTGGCTGGGCCATGGCCTGATCACCTGGCTCCTGGTGCCCCTGCAGGGCTCAGAGCAGCCCACGCTGCACCAGCCTTGGGGCTTCAAGTACGTTCTGTGAGCAGACAGCCCCCCGTTTGGGGTGGTACCCGAGGTTGTGTGGTGTTTCAGTGGCTCTGGGGATTGCAGGCACTGGACAGTGTGTGTGCCCTTCTGGGCTGAACCAGAACAGTTTGTTCTGGCTGGCTCTCTCCCACTCAGTTTCCAGGAGGAGGAGTGTTGCAGGGTGGGTGGGCTTAGGTTTCTAATGAAATGATGAGAGCAAAGGGCAGTGTTAGCCCTTGGCAGCAGTCACTTCCTCTGCATGGGACATCTCACTGCAAAACAGAAGCATTTCCATGCTGCACTCCCTGGACACACGCTCCTTATTTGCTCCCTTTGTCACCTGCATGGAGCTCCTGTGCTTTACATGCTGTGACCCAAATAACCCCAGAGTTCCCTGAGCACTGTGGAAGGTACAGAGATGAGAGTGATGTGGGTCTGTACCATGGTGTGGTGGCTCTGATGTTTGTGGGTGATCATGGTTCGGGTGTGGGGAACCGATCCTTGTAAAAACTTGCTCTTTTTTTTCTGCTTGGGGCAGCCTGAGCTCGGGTCAGACCTGCTGCAGCACCGTGAGGATAGCTGTGCTGGCCCAGGGGGTGGCCCAGGCTGCAAGTGGGCTCAGTGGAGGGCGAGCAAGGTGGGTCTCATTCCTTTGGCAGCAGTGCTTGTTTAAGCAAATTACAAGACAAAGTGCAGAAGGGAGTAGCAGCACCAGGGTACTCAGACGTGAAATTTTATGTGAGGCAGTGATGGGCAAACAAGGGTGAAATGAGCGGTTCTGGCTGGGTTGCACTGGCAAGAGGACCCCCCTGGGAGTTACTCAGTGATGGTCAGTGACAGGAGCAAAAGACATGGAAGTGCTGAAGGTGCAGATCCATCCATCCTGTTGCCCAGAACATGGTACGCCCTCTGCTCTGGGCTTTATTCTGAACACTGTGTGCAGTGTGCACACACACCACTGACAAACCCACTGCTGTGTGCCTGGAGCAGGGGCTGCTCTCCCCCTGGCCAGCCAGCCCTGAGCAGACACCAGCACTGGGGCACCAAGGCAGCTCCAAGAATTCACCCCAGTCCCTTCCCTTATTACTTTTCTACCTAAAATGTTCTCTAAAAGGCAAAACTTAATTTTGTGTATCCTTTTGGTAAGCATGACAGTCCTTGCTTCTTTTGTGTTGTTTTAGGGTAGTAGTTCCCAGACTCTGATTGTGGTTTTGTTAGGTGTTTGCATTCAGCACTAGTCCCAGAAGAAAGGCTCCCCCTTTTTCCTCTCCTGCTACCCCTGATGTTTGTGCAATTTGTGCTGAACCTGCTTGGGCTGCTCTGGCCTGTGCCCCCGAGCAGTGTGCCTGGGGGTGTCTGCAGATCAGGGTGCTGCTTCTGCCAGCAGAACCAGCTTAAAGCATTTGAATCGCAGGCTTGTAGTCACAGCCCCAAAGACATTAATGAGGACAAGGTTGTGACCCTTCACATGGGGATTATGAGCAAAGGAGTTTGGGGATCTTTGCTGCGGGCTCGGAGATCTGCTGCAGTGTCCTGGAGGAACATGGGCAGAGCTGGGAGTTCCCAATTTCTTGTTCTCAGTTGGTCTGAGACCTGCTCTCCAGGCATGATCTTCACTGCTCTGCTTCCATTTCCCCATCTGGAGAATGGAAACCCCTCTGTTTTTCCTGACACAGTCATCTGTTTAGCTTTTTCCTCACATCTTGACTTATTCCCCATCCCTACCCTTCATCCCACAGATGTCTCCTCTCTTTGCTGCAAACCAGTGGCTGTTTGCAGTAAGTACTGGTTGAACTTAAAATCAAAATAAGACAGCAATCATTACTGTCCCATAGGTAACAGTACCAATCTCACCAGTAATTACTGGTCCTCCTTCCCCAGCCAGAGGCAGCCCAGGCCCCTGCTGTACCTGCCTGGCTGTGCCCTGAGGCTCGCTCAGCTCCTTCTCCCTTGCAGATGCCTGTCATTGGGTGGACCTGTCCCAGCCACAGTCCCAAACACAGATTTTGTTTTGCTAAAATTGATGTACATCACCTGCCTTCTTCCTGGTTTGTTTTTAAAGACTTTTTCTTTCTTCAGGAAAAAAGTCAGTGCAAAGTGTGCAGGAGGAAAGAGATCCTTACCTGGGGAGTGCTGGAGCTGGAGAGGGCTGTTGGACCTGTTCACACTGAGCATGTGGTGCCACAACCACCCTACCTTGATCTAAATGGGAGCTGCTCAGGGGTGGGGGTGATTTCCTTGCCACTCCAGCTGTGCCTCCTCTGTGCTGCTCCTACAGCTCATGCAGCCGGGCACTTGAGCTAGAGGAGAAAACTGAAAAGGAATAATGCTGGGGTTGGTTTTCAGCTGGTTCAGTTCCCTGATCAGCTCCGTGTGTAGCTGCGTAAATAACATTGTTGGCACTGGGATGGTCTTGAAGGAGGGAAGATTGCCCCTCCTGGAGAGAGCTCTGGGAGTAACCCTGAACGTGCACCTTGAGGGCAGCCTGGCTGTTCAGGGAAGGGTCTGCTTGTCCCTTAAAACTCACTGTTTTGGTATCATCCTGCACTTCATGGGGGAATATGAATCTTAAAATGGCAGTCTAAGGTAGGCAGTGAGATTGTTTAAAAAGGCTTGGGTAGTAAAGGGAACAAATGGGATCTCATTCTGCCTGTGCCATGGACTTGCTGTATTAACTCAGGAAAATCAAAGTCATCCTCCACTGATTGTTTCATCGTCTGTAAGTAGGAAACAAAACCACACGCAGGGTGATGGGAAATGCAGGAAACTGTTTGTTATCTCTGCAGAGGTGCTCTGGGACCTCTAAGTGAAGTCAGCCCATAAATACTATGTTCATTTTTGCCTTTGTTACCCTTTTGATATTTTAATAAATGACTTTGTAAAAGAATAAGCAGCAGCAGCACATCTTGGTGTGCAACAGCAGAAGCACGGTGGAACTGTGGCACAAAATTTCACCAGGCAAAACTCCTCCACAGGCTGTGTATATGTTTTACCTTAAAGTTTACCCCTTAAACTTTTCTCTGAAGTGCCTGCAATAACTCCCAAGTTGCAACAGAAGGCAGCCTTCAGTCTGAGCTTTCCTTGCCCAAATGATGATGCAGAAGCTAGTGCTAATCACCTGAATGTGCCCTTAGATGTCTGCGAGTGGCCCATGTGCTAGGGGATAATGGCTCTTGTTCAAAATGAAGCATAAAAATTCTGTTGAAGTCAGCCTGCGTTTCCCGATAGCCTCGTGGCTGCTGCTTAAAACAAGGATGGTATTAAAAAAAATCCCCATAATGTAACAGAAAGTTCAGAGAACAGCACACACTGTTTTCAGGAGGAACAAGGTAACGCCAGGGTTGGCTCTGGAAATTTCCCGAGATTGGCTGCTACAGAAGTCCCTTTGCTGGGTTATGTAGCTTCCTGGTATTCTGGGCCCTTCCTTTCCTTGGGGGCATTTGAATGAGTTTCTCCATTGACCTCCCTTGCTGCAGGTACAAGCACGTGGGCACAGGCACAGGCATGTGGTGGCAGGGCAGCTGGGTGGCCTCAGCAGCGGGGATCAGGCCAGGCAGTGGGAGTGGAGCTGTGCCTTTACCCCTGAGTGTGGTTTGAGTGTGCCCTTGCCAAGTGCCACCAGTACACCCGCACCTAAAACCAGCTAAGGGCTGGTTCTTGTGGTATTGATGGTCCCTCTGATACATGGAGGACCCACGGAGATTCAGTTTCTCTTGGTTTTAGGTCCCTTTTACCTAAGTGAGTTTGTTCCCAAAGGGACGTGCTGGTTTTGGTTCAGTTCAGCTCGTTTCTAACGTGTGTAAGATAAACTGCTTTTCATTTCATTTGGATCAAACTGTGGCCATCAGCCAAGGAGGTTGGGTGAATTTATTTGGAGCAGTTTAAGGTAGATGCCTGTGAAGGTGAACTGCCTTGTCCATGCCAAGGATTGCCTCCTCCCCTGAGACCATCTGGGCTGCAAGCTGGAGCAGCTGAAGAGCAACACATGGTCTTTGTTCTGCTTCCCCTGGAAAAGGGGGTGCTGCCCCAGTGCAGGGAAGCTGAGGATGGCTGAGAGTGATGGCAGCTTAGCTCTGCGATGATGTCCACCAGAAGCTGCCTCTCAGCTCTCCAGCACCATCCCAGAAGAATGGTTGCACCAGTTCAGTCACATCCCTGTGGGATGTGGGGAGCAGCACCTCCGAATGCAGGACCCGGCCTCATCGGCTCAGCCAGGAGCTGCTCCTTGGGCTGCCAGTGACTTGGGGCAACTGGGTATAGGATCGGAGTGTTTTCTCCAGGAATGAGAAGTGTTTAAGGAGAAATGGGAATAACAGGATGTAGTGGAAGGAGAAGGCTGGCATAAAAGGCCGGCAAAGGGGTAGGGTATGGCAGAGTGGGAGTAAGGGCTGGGCGGAGGTGGAGACGGCAGGAGGATGGGAAGAGCAGAACTCAGCTGGCTGAAGTTGTGCAGATTCTGAAGGTTCTGTCTTGATGTTGGTTCTTTCTGCTGAGCTGGTGTAAGTAGCTGAATAAACACTAATTTCAATGACCGAGGCTCATGTTTTTGAACAAACCCCATCATGACTGTGTAATATGGGAGAACTAATTACATCTGAATAATGCTTGCAAAAAGTTAACATGCTTTTCACAGCATTCTTCAATTTGTTTTTAATCAACTTTCTTTTGTCTGCTTGCTCTCTTCCCCAGTGAAAATTGTCATCCGAGGGGACAGGAACACTGGGAAAACCACGCTCTGGCACCGACTGCAGGGAAAGAAATTTATTGAGGAATATATTCCAACTCAGGAGATCCAAGTCACCAGCATCCACTGGAATTATAAAAGTAAGATGGAAGAGGGTGGGAGGGGGTGACAGTCATGGGACACTGCCTTGAGGGTAGAAATTCCATTGGAGCCTTGTTTGCTTCTTCCTTCTGTGTCTGTTTGGGAGATAAAATGGTCTCTTGTCATTATTTATTTATTTATTCAGAGTTCCTCAGTCATGTTTTTAATAGTGTTATTCAGAAACTGTATGTTATAGGTGCTAGAGGATGGGTCTTCGGAAGCCACAATTCAACAGAAGAGTTTAATGAGTGATTCAAAAGACTCAAAGTATTTATGATACACGACTTGTTAATGAAAGCAGGTTTATTATGGAAATCTGGCTCTGAGGCTAACCCTGCTTTTGATGTTACTCTGTTGTGTAGAAGTGAATAGCATAGTGCAAACGAGTCTTTTACTGATTAAAATATAAAGAGCATCCTGTTAACTGGTGAAGGTAATGTTTTAAAAGTGATTGCAGTACTAGTAACTAGGCTGACTTACTGAGGCACAGAAGTATCTCATCAGTAGCTTTTTTAAGTGCTTGTTTGAGTCTGAGAGGTGAGTTGTGAATTTTTTATTATTTTTTTCCCCATCTGCTCTGCCAGTATAAAGTGGCTGTGAAAGCCCTGGATCTGCATGGAGAAGACACTGCAGGCACTGAGTTGCATAAGGCTGTGATTCCACAGTGCATTAAGTCCAGCTTTCAGGTTCCTAGTAAAAAACGTCACAGCCTTGTGGGATGAATTACTGATTCAGTATGAGCTTGTTCTGTAAGGCTGACTTTACTTTAAATCAAAGGTCAGAGCTAGTTTGCTGTTATCAGCCATTGTCCATCTGCACCACTCTGACCTTTCGTTGAATCAGGTGCTCTCTGTCTCCTTACAGCTGGGGAAAAACTCCACGCAGTTTGGGAAGCATCAAATCGAGTGCTTCGTCTCATTCACCAGTCACATTTCTATTGCTGGATGGTACCGTGGTGTCTTGTGATAATGCTCACAGAGCCACAGGGTGTGTTGGCCAGCAGTCTGCCCTGGGACAGCACACTCTCAGTCTCTGCTGGCTCCACAGGCTTCAAAGCAAGGAGGGCGAGCAGATACTGCTGTTGTACATTCACAGGGAGCTGGTAACCACAGCTCTGGAGACTCCTGTGCCCTTTTGAAGACAGGCTTTCATGTGAGTCAGCTCACTCTTGACAAAGGTTGGAAAGGTTTATAGAATCATAGAATGGTTTGGGTTGGAACGGACCTTTAAAGGTCATCTGGTCCAACCACCCTGCAGTGAGCAGGGATATCTTCATCTCCATCAGTCTGCTCACAGCCCCATCCAGCCTGACCTTGAGTGTTTCCAGGGATGAGTCATCTCCCACCTCTCTGGGCAACCTGGGCCAGTGCTTCACCACCCTCATTTATAAAGATGGATGATTGTGGGAGAGAAAGAGGTCATCTTTGCCCAGTGCAGCCAGCAGTTTCCTCTCGTTCAGGATCTAGGTTTTCAGATTCTTTCACAGGGACTCTCCATGTGACCGTGATACAAATATGTGCCTGTTAGCTTCTACATTTTTTCATAACATATCTTTATTTTGTGTACCATCTTCCTGATGTTCTCTCTATCAACTGGCCCGAGGCATTGTCAGGTCTGTGGTGTTCATGCAGTGGTGTTCCTCATCTGCAGCAAAACCTCTGGTGTGTTGTGTTTTAGCTGTAGCATCCCTCCCCCATGCTGCTCTTCCTCTCTCTCAGAGTATCAGCACATCAGTTGTTGTTGTAGCACAGTGTACGAGTTCTTTGGATGATGGAAGCTTTCTCCAAAATCAAACTTGATTCAGCCTTGTTTAGGCTTCAGCCTAAACAGAGTAGATCAGAGTAAGAAATGAAATACCCCTTTCTTAGAGATCCAGGTCTGCAGAGCACGCTGAATTAATTGTTGTTTTCTGCAGTATCATAGGTGAAAACTTCAGAGTTCAGTTTCCTCTCCAATTAGCGTAGGCAATACGAGTTCCATTTGTAAGGGCAACCTGGGAGCCTGCCATTTGATTCTAAGAGGCTTATTTGTAGCTAATTGGTTTTGTATATGTGAGCAGATATGCCAAATGTGTGTATACAGGAGGTTTTTAATGGAAAAAGGAGTTTGGGAGGAAGATCCAGTGGTCTCGGGTGTTTCTGTGTATTTTAGGGACTGTCTGTTCCTTTACTGAGCCAAGGCTTAGGCACTGGCTTTTTCAGTATGGATACAGTCCCGGGCTGGGAAACAGCTACATGTGAGGCTGGCATTTGCTGTATGTTGGTAACTGCCGGTGTAGTTGTTATTTCTAGTGCTTAGTTCTAACATTTATGTGCTAAGCTTGCTGGTTAAAAGTTGACAGCAGCATGCACATGAGGTGATGGACTCGAGGTGAAGTGTTGCTGAGCTGGTCTAAATACCTGGAAGGCTATATATGAAATTGTGCCTTTCATTTGTGCTGCTTTTACATTGTAAAGCGCTCTATTATTTTCTTAGTAATAATTTCCAGCACTATAGGAAATTCTCCATTGACCTTCTTAAAGGTTGTTTTAAAAAATAAGTCCCTTTTTAGAGAATATTGTGAGGTGTGTTTCCTGCTGTCAAAACTTTCCATCCAAGATGGGTGGTGTGGGCACTCTGAGAAATTGGCTCAGATCTAATTACTGCCCTGTCGGCTGAGTTAATCTGTAGAGGAAAAAGAAAGTTTGTTTTTCCTGTGATCATGCTCTCAAGCTACCTTGAATAAACATTCTGAGGTAGCTGGCAGCAAATATTTACAGATGTTAATTAAATTGCTGTCAAATATCGAAGGATTCTTACATTGCCTGGTATTAGATTTACCTTTTAGATGTGGAACCTACCACCTTGTCATATCGTCAGAGATTTTATATTGGAGGAATTAATAAAGGTGCAGGAATTTGAGCTGTTCCTTCCTACTCAGAGTGCAGAAAATTACTTTTCTGTGCCAATTGTCTCTGTAATGGATATTTGTAATTTTTGTGTCCCAGTAAGGAGTTACCATTCCTGACCCTGTTGTGTGCTTTTTTAGATTATACTGATCATCAATTTTGTTCTCTGTTTGGCAGTCTCAGAAAGGGACTCTGAAATAAAAATTCACAAATACTTTTGTTCATGTACTTGGAATGGTTCATGGCTGGGTGTGAGGAGCAGCAGAGCTGCTCTGCTTGGTGGGACTTGTGATCCAAAGCATACAAACTGAATCGTGTAATTGCATAAGAGTAAAAAAGTGTGAGGGCCTCTGTATTCCTGGGGATGAGCCCACCCATAAAGCAATGAGTCTTATTTTTAAATGAGCTTTCTTGCATTTGAAGTCTTCTCACGCCTCTCCACCATTTTCTGGGAAAGCAATGCCTTAGTGTGCCACTGGCTATGGAGCACTTAGCCAAAGAGCAGCTGAGTACAGGTTTTTGGAGTGGTTTATGCTAATCCAAGTTACAGAGCTAAAAGGATGCAGTGGCACTCGTTTTGCAGCACCATGCCTTCCAGAGCCATCCAGGTGAAATGCTGCTGTGTGTGAGTCATACCAAAGCCAACGCAGCAGCACTGAAGTAATTATCCTCTTGTGTGCTCAGGATAATCAGGAATGGGGCTGGTGATGAAAAGGAAGAGCTTATTGCCAGCAGGAGCACTGGTGCTAACAGGAGAAAAAGCCACCTGGAAAAATGGTTTTCTTGAATCTTGTACAGTCAATTTCCGTGTGAAATGCTGTGCTTCCCTTCAGATCAAAGGGTGTAGAGCAGGTCTCTGTGGGTCAGATGGTTCAGCTCAGCTGTCTGGGAGTGCTGCTGCTCAGCAGGATGGCAGCACTGTGGAAATTACTCAGCAGAGCAACAAGTCTTAGCTGAGGGTACGTTTGGTGTTCGAGTGAGGAGGTGAGGATATCTGGAGCTTGGGAGCAAAGTCCCAGCGCTAGGGACTGGGTCATCTCCTAGGAGAGACCCCAAGGACCCCAAGGTGGCACATCACCCTAAGAACTTTTCTGAAATGGGGTTCTGACTCCTCCACGGAAGCCCCTTGCTAATGCTCACGTGCTGCTTCACTGGCACTGCTGGGAAGCAGGAGCAGACCTCTGGCCTCCTCCTGTGCCCCCACAAAGTTTGCCATCTGGGAAAGGAAAACACCTCCTGTGGTTTTGCAGAGTCTTGGCTGCTGAAAGGCACCAGGATTGACTTTGCTGGTGTGTCCATCCCCCTGTCCTTCCGGGACAGCAGTGGCACTGCCAGCCCCAGCTGCAGGGTGAAGCTGGGGACAGAGCTCCACCAGCTGAGCTGTGTCCCAGCACATCCTGAATGGACCAGGGACTAGAGCAGCCTGTGCCAGAGGGAGAGCACCCTGCTCTGCCAGTGCCTGTGGGTGAGCAGTTGGGTGCCAGGAGAGTGAGCAATGGGGAGTGGCTGGACTTCAGCCATGCCTGGCTTGATGGTCTGTAGAAATTTTCAGGGAAAGAATTAATTTGGGGAGTTTAATCATGTGAGCAGAGGTTTTGGTGCTGCTGGCTGCTGTGTGTCTGCTGTGTTCTCAGTGCCTCTGCTGCAGTGGCTGGGCAGACCCTGGGCAAGGCTCCTGTTCGTCCTGTGACCCGCTGCCCTGCTGGCAGGGTGGAAGATAAGCAGGAGTTTTTGTGAGGAAAAGCAGAGGCTGGTTTTGCTTCATGCATAAATGTAAAAAAAAGGATCTTTCTCCAGAAGCAGAGGATCAAAGTTATCCTTTATTTATAATCTGTCTTTACAATATTTTGAAACATTTACGTTGAGTCAACAGTGAATTCTTTAGAGGAAATGTCTCCTGGCGTGACAATGGCACTCAGCTGGGTTCCCATGCCATCCCGTGGGATTATTTTCTCCTCTGAGACATTATCCTCCTATTCTGTTGCTTTATGTTCAGAGCTGCTCTAAGTACAAGCTTTTGCTTTGTAGCCTATAGCATCTCTAAAAAGCAACTGTTTCTTGAAACAACCTCATGAAGATCAAACTGTTTATATGGATTCAGTAGAAACCTGGAACTGAAGGTCCCATCCCTTGTGCCATCTGAACTAAGTTGCAAGCTGTCAGCACCAGCACTAGGGTCTCTCTAGTTAGACTTTTGCTTGTCTTGCTTCAGATTTTAGCAACCCAAATATATGTTGCTGCTTATCATTTACTGATGCTGCAGCTTGTTAAGAAGCAAAATTGCTAGTAATATCTTATTTTCCACAAAATGCAACTTCAGATTTGCAGAGAGAATGGATTTCCGTAGCTGCAGGACTGTCTGCCCTGCTTGTCAGGTTTGCAGGAAAATGTTATTAGTGAGGTTGATCCTCCTTAACTGTGGGTATTCCTTTGTTTTCAGCTGTAAGCCTTGCTTGTAGACCAGGCTTTATTCTCCAAATTGAATTTATAACTTGTTTGAAAGAATATGGAAACCTCTGTATGTTATGAAAAGAATCTACACAAAATATTTATAACATGCTTCAAATCTGATATAAAACCTCTGGGAAATCCAGCTCCCACTTATACTGCAGTTTTGGGGTACAACTTGGGCTTACAACATGGACAACCTTCTTGTTATGTTTGGGTTTTCTTTTAACTCACTCAAAAGTTACTTTCCTTTCAACATTTGTCTGCTGCTTTGTCGGTGATGGGTTTGGTGCTCTGTGGTGAGCACTGAGTGTTGATCATCTTACCAAAACCCTTTTCTAACACTCTGTGTTCTTGTTGTGCTTTTAGCCACTGACGATATTGTTAAAGTTGAAGTCTGGGATGTAGTTGACAAAGGTAAGATTTACAACTCTGTTTTTTACAACTTTTCTTTTTTTTTCTTTCATTTTTCTTTCTCAGTTTTAATTAAAAGCTTTCATGGAATTGAGAAATACCTGCTTACTTCTACCTTAGAAAAACCTCTTTTCAAGTGCATGGATGTTACTTCCTGAAAAAATATGGGAAGGAGAGAGGAGTTTCCTATGCTAGAGCCCATTACTTGGAATCTGAACTTCAGCTCAAACCCAGTATTCAGAAGCAGTTGTTTCATGTGCTCTGTGACAGATGAAATAGCCTGCTGCTTAGTGTATTCAGATTCTCTGAACTTTATAATAAACTTCATCTTCTCCCCTTTATAGTTTGATTTGTTCTGTTCTTGCCGAGCTGTTTTTGTCCAGGAATGCTATCGTTAAATTGATAAAATGTTCTCTGCACTGAGTAATATATGCAGGCGGGAGGATAAAAGAGAAACCAAATGCTTAAATTCACTTAGGACAGAAAATGCAATATATTTAATCCAAAATCTGTTCTAAACTCTTAGTCAAGGCAAGTATTGGGATGTATAAATATGCTTTCCACTAGTTTTCAGTTTTTGTCAGTTCTATTTTACAAAAAATAAAAACAAACCTCCAAAACATATGTGAAGACCCAGCCTGGATGCAGTGGAATCTGTTGCTTGAAGGGGTTGAGGTTCAGATGTAAACCTTAACAGCCCACCCTGTAGCCCCAGTGCAGATATTGTTTGGCTTTTGAGAGGCGTTTTGTACCAGCCAGGCTCCTGGTTTGAAGTGCGAATATGGGCAGGAAAGCAGCTCTACAAGGCAACCACTCTTGCTGTGTGGGTTGTGCTCCTTGTTTGTGTGTTTCTGTTGGTCAAATCTGTTGACCATGGCCATTGAAGCTTTAACTTTTGTGGTCTGGCTGCTGCTGCCTTTCCTGCAGCCTCAGCTAGGATCTGTGCTGGCACAGAGCAGGACTGCATCCAGGGGCGCTGCCTGTGCAAAGTACACGTGTTAACACCAAAAGATAAGAAGGTTAGTACAGTAGGGAGTGGGAAAGGGAGAAATTTAACTTTTCATGTTAGTTAAATTGTATTTAAAATACTAAAAAATAAAAGGTAATTAAAGATAGTGGCTCTAGTTCAGGTGCGCAATGGAGCCTTTAGGTTAAACTTGAGCCAGTAACTTTAAGTGAAAATCCTGGGCACTTAATCTTTTTATTCTTTTAAAGCCCAGTTTTTACAGTGTAGACAAAACCTTACTTAGGTGGAGTTCCTTCTGAAGTCAGTCTGATTACAGTTTGGCTTTCGGATCCTGGGATGACATGTGCAGTGCTGGAATCCGATCAAAACATCTGTTTTCTCACTGCCTTGCAGCTTTAGTATGAACAGATAGACAGTTAATTTGGGAATCATGTGGTTCCAGCAGTTGTGTCTGTGAGTAGCTTCTCGGAGCAGAGGCAGCTTCTCAACTAGAGACTTGTCATTTTTTTGGCAAAATGAATCAGATTTGATATGTGCAGATGTTGATAACAGCTCTTCTGATACAGCTTTCATTCCTGACAGTGGAGCATGTGTTAGAGATCTCAAGGGACTCTCTTCACCCCACTTCATATTCTTTTGAAATAAAACTCATTCTGTTAAGATCCCTACTTATGGACTGCAGATATATATTTTCATGTAGTCAAATGTGCTTAATCAATGCAGTGTATAAATTCAGATCATCATGATGTAACAAAATCAAACCCTGTCCTGTTACCATAGTGGTGCAGATTGTCGATAAGTACAGCCTTAGGAAAATGTGCAAATTAGCTGCTAAGAGCTTACTCATACTTAACTTTCCTCTTAATGTTATCTCATGACATTTTTGTTCTTCCTTCTATATGCTTAGGACAAAAAATCCTCTTGCGTGATGCTTTTGGTGAGAGCAACACTGACCTAGACTGTAGACTTTTACTAGTGAAGTATCCAGTGCTGCTGCAGCATAGTTCAGACAAGACCTGAGCTTCCTTTTTCTCCTTGCCTACCAGATCGTGGCTGATGTGCAGATTTGGAGTTATGCAGAATGCTGCGTTTATCAGGCTGGATTTGAAACTGCCAAAAAATGCATCTTCTGACTGTGTATTCCAACATAAGTTGTTTTCCAGGGGAAATTTTTTTGGCCAGTGTTTCCCCATTTTGGAAGAATTGTTCCTGGTTAGAGAAAATTAAGAGACCTCTAATTAAATTGAGATGTTAGAAAATATATTGAGAGCCTGGTGTGGGGATGCAGCTGGACTGTCTGGAAGATGCATCCATAAGCTGCAGTTTTCACCTTCAGTCCTGTAAAGCAGCTTCAGCCTCCCCTGCTCTGCAGTGCTGCTGTTCTTCATGTCTCGGTGTGAACGTGCACAGGAGGATTTGGGGAAACTTATTAAGTTGCACCCTGAAAAACTTGATGTACATTTTTGCACTGAGGTTAAGTGTGGTTTCACTCAGTGGTGTTCTCCTGTGCTCACCAGCAGCGTGCCTCCCCGGCCCTGTTCAGCCACGCGCTTTGATGTTCCCCTCCAGCCTTCCAGGAAAGCAGGAGGCAGCTCTGCTGGCCTTTTGCCTGGCTGGGGGTGGTGCCTTGGTGCCAGTTGTTTAGCATATAGATAGTAATTTGAAAGCATGAAGAGATTTGTTGTGAAAGCTGAAAACCTGTGAGGCTGGTAGTGTGCTGCAGCTGGGGGAAGTGGTAGCCGCTGTACTGTACTGCTCCTTTTATCTTTTTCTTGACTTTTGGGGGTTTCTGTTTTTTAATGTGCAGCCTCCCTGGAGTACAGACTTCCCTGCAGCCTACTGTGTTCTCCTCAGGCTGCTCAGAGAGCAGGGCTCATTTGTGTAATGATGCCATTTATTAAAATCTTAACAAGTACAGCTTGCCTGCAGCCATGGATTGTGTTGGGTTTTGTGCAGTGTGTGTAGTAAATACCTCCTCCTCTGCTGCCCTTGGAACTGATAGAACTTTGGAAAGATATCCCTCAGCAAAAGTCACAGTCCTGACTCATCTCTCTGGCTTTGCAGCAAGTTGTGTAACTACTGCAGGTCATAAAGCTGTAACAGATCTGAATGCAAAGAATCTGCTTGAATGCAGGTGATTCAAGAACAGTTCCGATCTCCTGCCCTGTAACTTCTGCTCGTTCAGTTCCTGCATCTTTTCCCATACACTTACTGACAGGGTCAAATCATATATTTTTCTGTTTCCCCCAAAATAGCACAAACTCCTTCCCTCATATGGGAGATTCCTTTTGTCTCCCTGCCCCTTCACCCCTCTCCCTCCCAAAGCTGTGCTGCAAGAAGGAAAGCTCAGAATTAATATTTCTGTTTTCAGCTATCATAAGTTAGGTAACACAGGGAATGCAAATGTTCTGTTCACCACTCAAAACCACACATCTAGAATCATCTACCTTGCACTGTGGACAGTATTTGCCAAGCTGTACTGAACCCTTGTTATCCTGCAACAAAACTGATGGTCCACAGAAGTGCGGAGGCTCTCAGGTGCTGGCCATGAGCCCAGACTGCTGCTGTTCAGTAAGAACTATTCTGTAGACTCTGAGGCACTGCTGCAAGGTTGTTTGGTCTCAGTGTTGCTATTGTGCCAGTAAATAAGGAGCAGTTCTAGGTAGAGAAGCTGAGCAATCGCAACATGAAGACACTTGCTTTTTAGTGGAGGCTCCTGGATTACACATCAGTGCCACCTTAAACACAGGAGCTCGTTCATATAACAACACAATCTTCATTTACAGGCGGAATCACCTCTTTTCATTACTTACATCTTGTCTTTATCTGGCTCATCCTGCAGTTTTACTTCCAAAAATAGAAACCATGCATGAATATGTGCACACATGCGCCTTTCAGCTCTGTTACTCCTTTATAGATGACCTCCTTTAGAGCAGTGATGAGCATCATGTAAGAATATTACTCATTCCTCTTGCTATACACATAAAGCCATGAGCAGGGAGAGGCGTGCGAGTCGCAGGTTTGGTGTCAAAGCATTGGTTGTAAATGTCTGCAGGTTAGAAAGGCACCTTGATTGCTCAGGACGAGGACCTGGGAAGAGTATTTGTGGTTGCTTGGGCTTCTCTTTTAATACCTAGAAATTCAGGTCACGCCAAGCATAATTTAGCAGTAAGTGCAGAAATAGTGATGCTTTGACATTCAGAGAAGCCACTCGAGTGCCACTGACTTGAAATGAATTTAATTGAAGTGGGAAAGGGTGTGCACATCCTAGACATCCCGCACCTTCAGTTGTGCTGGGAAAAAGCAGAGCCCATACTTGGATCCCCCAGGGAAACACATTGCATGGATGGGGAAGGATCAGGATTGATATCTCTGCTACTTTCAGATGTCAACAGTAAGGTGACACGAGGGGGGCAAACATTTTGCAGTGATGCACAGAAGCCCCCACCAGACACGCTGGCAGGGTGTAGGGACCGGAATCTCCTGCTGTATCCTGCAGCAGTAAAACTTCCATGAATAACTCTGTATTTCAGAACTGTTTATCCCTGACCTATGTGCAGAAAGAATGAGACACCTTGTTTCACGTGCAGCGTCTGGCAGAACCATAAATTTTACAAGTAGTTGCCTCATGTTAAACAGTGCAGTTGAATAGTTAACAGGAGCTGTCTTGGTGTTGCAGAGTCTTTTAGAGAGTCAGTGGAGGGGGTTTTTGTGCATCCGAGCTGCCAACGCGTTCTGGTGTCAGCAACACAGGATTTTCTAGAAATGAGAAGGAACTCGAAGTGTCTGCCATTATAATTTAGTTAACTCATTATCTAGGCTAGGAAAATACAGAGCAAAGTTAATTCAGAAGTACAGTTCTTGGTATCTGTAAAACACAACTCCAGGTCTTGCAGTTTCCTTGTGCAGTGCTCATTGTTTGATCAAACGCTGGAAGCTGCTGTACATAGGTAGGGTTTGAACAATACCTGGGGGGTGAGGACAGATTTTTCCCTGGGATGTCCACAGTGAACTTCTCTGGCAGCAGGTGGAAGATGTCCTCACCCTTTACAGACTCCTGGCAATCCTCAGTTCTGAGTGTGTACACCAGAAAATCATGGTAGCTGATGGCCACTCTGCTCATTGTAGGTACAGATCCACAGTGTTGTCTTCTCTGTCTGCTTTGGCTGCAGGCTTTAAGAAAACGTGATTAGAGTGTCACTGATGTAACACAGAGTTTTCAGGGAGCCTGAGGTTTAACACCACCGACTCCTTTTCCAGGGATGCTGAGTCAGATGCCAGTGGGAGTTTAAAATGTCAGCATGTGAACTTACCCAGTGCTTGCTGAATCTGGGAGAGAAGAGAGGTCTCAGGGGATTTGCCCTTTAAGTATAAGGGCTGTACTTTAGTGTGTGCCTTAGAGGAAGCAGAGGAGTTGGAGAGAAGCCTGTGGATTCCTCCAGAAGGGATTGTGGCTGTGGGACTGCAGGGCACGTCTCTACAGCTGCTCTCCTCTCCAAGTGTTTAGCCTGCTGCCTCTTGCACTTTCCTGTGAGCTTAATCAGAGTTTTACCTGTCTTCTAGCTTATTTTGTGTGTGTCTCTAGAGTGTGTGGCTTTGGATAGTGCTTCTGGAGGATTTCCTTTCTGCACCATCCCTGGTGGTTCCAGACCTGACCTGTCATGCATGTGCAGGCTGTCTCTGCTCTCCTTCTCCACAGCTCCCTCACCACAGTTTGATTTCACTTGGATTTCCATTTGTATGAGTTCTGTCTGTCTTCTGGCTGTTAAATTCTCACAGTCTCCTGCCACCCCTTTTTTTTTGGTCACAAGTCAGCCCAGAGCACCCAGTGGGTGCTGAACTCACATTTATTTCCAAGACTGCTTGCTTCAGGCCAGTGAGAGCACAGCAGTGTCACAGCATCCTCTGGGGCGCTGCGTGTGTCATTGGGCTTTTCAGCCCCTCCATCTTTTGTTTCCTCAACACTAATGCAACAAAAAATGCAGGCAAGCAGCTTCCCTTTGTGTTGGGGGTGCACCAAACCCTGTATTATTCACTCATGGTGACTTTATGCTGCGAAGAGCGTGGTTGAAGCTGCCCCAGACTTTCTTCCTGTCCGTCTTTGATTCAGACTGGCTGGTGTCCTTGAGCAGGGTAGCTGGTAGCGTGCCTGTCCCACCCCTCCCCATGCTTATAGTTGGATCTGCTTTAATGTCATGTTCAAACTGCTGTGGTTCTGCCCAGACCCATCCTGGATTTCTCTGCCCAGTGTAATGCTGTGCTTTTCTTTTTGTCTTTTTTTTTCACAATTCTTTTTAAGGAAAATGTAAAAAACGAGGAGATGGTTTGAAACTGGAAAATGACCCCCAGGAGGTGAGTCACCTTGAATGCTGATGTCTGCCTCTTAGTGGGAGGCCTCTAGTCCACCTTTGGGCCATGGAAAGTAAGTTCTGTGTTTGTTTCTGCTTGAAGGCCAGCCTGGCAGGTGGGTGAGGGGCAGTGTGATCCCTGATGCTCTTCACTCATTTTCCCATGCGTTTTGTCCTTGTTTGTGCTCTCACCACAACTTGCCTGCTGTTTTCCATTCTGTCTTTTGGGAATGACTGTGCCCCAGATGTTTACTTAGCAGCTTTGTACCTGTCTGCAGATGGGTAGTGACAGGAAGTCCTTTTGTAATGGACTTCTCATGAGACCTGAAGAAGTCACTTCAAGCCATACTCTCTGGCTGCTGCTTAAACCTGGGCTAACAATTACCTTTTAACACCCTTTGAAAGGGCAATACAAGTGCTACCTAGCATGGAAAAGTAAACAGAGTGGCTTCCTCAGGGCTCTTGCATGAACATGTCTCCTTTGGATCTTCTGTAGAACAAGGTGCTGTATGGGAGACCACGTTAGCACATTCCTCTAACCTCATGTGAGCTGCCAGCAGACTTCCATGGCATCTTTTTGAAAAGATGTATGGTTTGATCCTCAGGAAAAAATCAGTTTAAAGCCCCTTGATCCCATGGTCTCTGCTGCAGCTCTTCAAGAGCTTTATTGCTCCTGTTCATGTGGCAGTGCCTTTTGGGGTCAGTGCACGGGTGGTGTGCTGGTACTCGCTCAATCACAACTTCATTGCCATTGGTGGGAAAGGCAGCATCACTGATCTGCAGAGAGCTGAGCACTCGCTTCTGGGGCTGGAGCAGGGCAGTGCAGAGTTACCTTTCCCTACAGTGCCAGGCCTGCTCAATCTGTGCGGTCAGAAATGGGGAATTTTCTTTAAAAATATTTTCCTATGGGCAAAAAGCCTCTGTGGGAACAGACATCACAGCTGCCTCTCCCTTCACAAACGTGGGGGTGCTTTCCACTCCTGGGAAATGAGTGAGAACTGTTCCATAGGCACCAAATTGCAGCAGGAGCCTTGGAGGTGGAGTTGTGACCAATACTGTACTTTGCAGTGTACAGGGTCCAAATGATGAAGAGCAAATTGGGTAAATTCAGCCCTGGATGAGAGAAGCTCAGTAAAAACTACATCCTGGCTTTGTACACCAGGAGCATGAGAAACGCAGTCAATATTTGGGTCGACAAAGAACTGGACTGGGAGCTGTGTCCTCTGTTCCATCCTCTAGCTTATATGAAGTTATCTTGTCAACACAGGACGGGGATGCACAGGGGGAAGGGGAGGGGTTTAGCATCTGCTGCGAGATGTGGGTTTTCTGGAGACTGTTAGGTGCTTCACAGCCTGCTGCTGTGTGCCACGGAAGCTGTGAACCACCAGGTGTCTTGCTTAAATGCTGATGATGTGAAATCCACGGGTAATTCTTACAGTGACTGTCAACTTGAAGCTGGATAAAGTTATTTACTGCTCCCTTTGCCTTTATTTCCTCAGGCAGAGTCCGAAATGGCTCTGGATGCAGAGTTCCTCGATGTCTATAAAAACTGCAACGGCGTGGTGATGATGTTTGACATCACCAAACAGTGGTAAGCCCTCTCGATTCCCAGGTGGGCTCTGGAGCTGATAACCAGCCTAATGAGTTGAAGCAAGCTTGTATCCCTTAAAATAATAGCTTTATCTTCTGACATGTCTTTTCATATACTTCTCTCCGGGGCTTGTTTCAAGCACGCAGTCTCCCTGTGGGCTTGTGTACTGCAGTCCCTGGTATATCCTGCTGTCTGAGCTTGGTAATTAGTGCTATCACAGATGCAAAGGAGGCTGGGCATGTTACAAACCCCTGCTCCTGAGAACTCAAGGGAGAGGGGAATGCTAGTGAGAAATTCTCCGGAAGGCTGGTATGAGTAAGGATGATTTAGAGGCCCCAGGCTGCATTAATGTACAGAAATAATGAAGTGTTCATTTTGCACGTCTGCTGGGGAGGGCGAGAGACACACCAGAGTGGAAAGAGGAGGTGGTAAGAGTTCCTGCTGTATATTGGAGCTTGTGTTTTACAGGTTTGGTATGGGTCAGTGAGCTGGGTGACAGCTGGAGGGAGGGAATCCTTTTCTTCTGCTGACCCCACACAGTTTGGTAGGACTGAGGGAGATGCTGCTGTAGGAGATCTGGTTGCTGGTGGAAGTGGATTATTGGACTTGTCAAGTTGTTTTAAAGTAAAGAATGATACAAACATATTTACAGTTAACATATTTCTCTGAGGGGAGCAAAGAAGCCACAGTCTGAGAAGGATTTGAAAAAAAAAAGTCTTACTTTGTTTTTTTTTCTGTGATTTGTGCATGAAACTGTTCACAGAATGATGTTGCCCATTCATCTGCCTGTACCTCTCTCTCTCCTATGGTGAAGGACATTTAACTATATTCTAAGGGAGCTTCCTAAAGTGCCGACCCACGTTCCAGTGTGTGTGCTGGGGAATTACCGGGACATGGGGGAGCACCGGGTCATTCTGCCGGGCGATGTGCGGGACCTCATTGACAATCTCAACAGGTAAGGTGGCTCATGGTCACCAGGCAGGGGAGCAGACCTTGGCTGCTCTCTGCCATCCACTGGAGATAACTGTACATCACCTTCACCCTCAGACTCTCTGCCTAGCTTTTGGGCTTTCGCAGCTCTGAGTGTCTCCTACACAGCTTCCAGTTTACAAGATCAGCTCTTTCCCTTCACCTAGGAGCCTGCTCTGGCCAGATTATTAGCTGCATTCCTTGAAACAGTGAGTGTCTGCCAGCGTGTGCCTTTCCCCAGAAGTCATCTTTTTGGATAGTCCTTTTCTCGTGAAAGAATCCTCTCCCTACAGCACAACTGTTCTCTACTCTAAATAATTCTGCTCCAAGAGAGCCAGCTAGTGCAGCTGTCTTCCTTGCTCTTCCTCTGAGAGCATCCCACATGGCATTTACTGGGCACAGCCAAGCCATACGCCTCCTTTGCCAGCCAGGCAAGATTTTCCCTTCTGCAGAGATCTGAGGCTCTCTGTTATTTAGTATAAAATATTATTTGTTGGTCAGGATTCAATAGATTGTACCTTTTTGTGTAGTTTTATGTTTTAAAGGCATTTCTTCATTTTCCTAGTCTCTTATTTATGCCTGTGTCAGGCTCACAGAAATGGTATCAGTTTTAAGGCTTGATTCCATAATGTGATCATTTCTTTACAAGTCCACCTCTCTGTGTGACTTAGCTGTGTTTAATGCCCACTGCTGATGCTTGTGACTTAATGTGGGTCTGTTTGTGGTTTTAAAACAAAACCTTCACTGAGAAATTAATAGCTTGTACAGCTGTGAAACCCCCAGCTTAGTGAACCAATGGCGCAGTGTCCTGACATAGTATTTCTTAGTCTGGCAGCCACATGGCAACACAACAGCTGCCTCCTGCCACACTTCAGGAGGAACAGCGTGTGAATTTTGTCTGTAAACAAAATACTGAGTCCCTAGCAGAACGGCCTGCTAGCCTACATTTGGGGATTGGGGGGTTGGCTGGTGAATGAGGACTGTAATTCAGCAAGTGCCTCTCCTGTGTGTGTGCAGTCTGTGTCCTTTGTACAGCTTTCTTTTCTTTCCCCATCTGGTTGAGACAGGCCTCCCGGCTCCTCGTATTTTCGCTATGCTGAGTCTTCCATGAAGAACAGCTTTGGCCTCAAGTATCTGCACAAGTTCTTCAACATCCCCTTCTTGCAGCTGCAGGTAAGAGAGAGGGTGTTTCCCTGGTGTGCCGGGTGGGTGGAACAGATTTCATTGTCTCTGGGTAGGAATTTGATACTTGGGGTTTCTTTTGTTGTTAAAGGATCCTGCGTAGATTTTTGTTTTCATAAGAGTTATTAACAGAATTATGTTTGTACATTGGTGCCTGTGACTCAACCACGTCCATGCTGGTGAGAGGACTCCTCTTTGCTGTGTTTGCCAGTGCTTACCTCTGGAGAAAGGCTCCAAGGTGATGAGTAACACTGGCAAGAAAGTGGCATCCAGCAGTGTAGTCACCAAGTCAAAAATGTTACATACCCACGTTTATTGAGCTTTATATTTAAATTGTGTTCAGTTTAAACTCAGATGAGAAGAGATTTGCTCATGGACTGAACAGTTCAGGGATGGCTGCTTACTGAAAACCTTTGTCCTAATGGCAACTGATGTGCTTGGATCCTTGCACGTAGATCCAGGTCTCATATTTCCTTCATAATTGAGGCTTCTTGGGTGGCCTGAGTGGAAAAGCAAAGGCTGAATGGACACGGAAAGGTGGAAGGTGGTCTTTAGAAGAGGACCTTTTGGGGTGATCATATGGAGGTCTTTTGTGATCAACATCATATGCTTTTTGAGGGTTCAGATGATGTTGTATCATTGTTTTCTATTGGATGGAAAAAATCAGGCAGTTGATCTTGATTCTCTCTCACCAGAAAGTGAAATGTCTGTGTATTTTTATACAAATAATCCCCACTGAAGTGCTAGTTCAGAAGAAGCTCGGGTGTATTAGTGGATGTTACCGTGTCCTCAGGCTGTAGAGCAGACAGAACCAGGATAAGAAAATTGAATGTATAAAAGCCCAGTGAAACAGGCCAAACAATAAACTTTGAGGAGGAAGTTGTAGACCTCTGAGATACAAACCCAACTTGCTGCTCAGTGGAGAAGATTGAAATCTACCAGCATGGTTACATGGTTGGTTTATAACCTCCTGCAGTCAAGTGGAAACCATGCAGAATAATTAGTTCCCAGGTTACTCTGGTTGATTTTGTAGATCTCTCCTTTTTTTCTCAAATAGGTGTTGATGAGAGACACAGACATTAGCACAGCCTTCTTGCCAGGTTTGTGTCTGAGCGTTCCCATAGTGATACTGATCAGTGTATGCAATGATTTTCCTAGCCATAGTTATAAGCAGGAAATAGTGAAGCATTTGTAGTATCAGATTTGCTTGGAAGCAGCTCTAGGACGTAGGTCTGGTGGGACCTTTCATTTAAATGTGCTGTGTATAAGTAAACGTGATCTGTTGACCTGAGACTGAAAGCAATTAGGACACTTAGGTGAGGTAATTGGCCCCAAAGCCAGAGAACTTCTTGGACAAATCTTGGTCTTCAGGGAAATAGAAGGTGGCAGCTGAGGAGGTTGCCCTGTGCTTGTCATTCAAGGTGAGGGTGAGCAGACCATTGCTGCCTGGCTTTTCCTCTAAAACAGCAACGCCAAAACTAATTCCCACATTTCTGTGCTCATGCAGGGCTGACAGGCAGGTGCTGTCCTGTGCATTCTGAAAAAAAACCACAGCATGGGGCCCGATGTGGAGATGGTGGTGCTGTTCTGTGCTGTGGCAGGTGACACTGCAAATTTGAAGGTTTTGGTTGCTTCCACCAGGCTTTGGGGTTTTACTCCGTGTCAGACCTCAGCCAGGGTGTGCTGGAGTTAGTTTTTCCAGTGCTGCTTGTGTTTATGCCACAGGTTCATTAGCAGAGCTCGGTGCTGCTCTGCAGTAGCTGCTGCTGGGTGGCTCGGGGCGTTCTGCTGCTCCTGGAGACCTGCTGGGATTCTTGCCTTGGAGTGCACGGGGAGCCAGGCTGGCCCTGCTGGGCTGATTAACAGCCTGTGCTGAAATCTGCAGGGAAAACACAAACAGACTGAATTCCTAAAGGCTCTGCTTATACCTTCAGAGAGACTTGTCAGTAACAGCCTCCAGGAAGGAGACATTTCCCTGGTTCTTTGGTGCAAGGCAGGGTTAGAGGGGAAGAATGCTGCCAGGTATTGAGTGCACATAGGATTTAATCAGTCTCAGTCGAGCTCTGAGGTTTCTGTGTTCCTCAGCGTAGCCTCCCGAGCTCTCCAGGGGAAGAGTTGTTCAGCTGTGTGAGATCCCATGCTGTCCTTCAGCAGAGCTGGTTTTGAGTTGCACATTTCTGGGTTCAGCTCACCTTCATGCATCTTTCATGAAGAAAGCAGTGGCTGAAATTCATACCCTCGGCACAGAGCACGTTCCCCCTGGCAGCCCGGGCTCTTCAATTATTTATCAGTTCCTTTCCAGGGGAAGCATTGTTGAACCTGAGAATGCAGTTTAGCTGTAGGGATTGCTGGTGGCCCACATAATGTGCAAACGTGATCGGGTCAGCTGGGTCTTCGGGTGCTGAGCTGGAAGGAGCCAGGATTCTGCAGACAGCTGAAATTGCCTTCTGCCAGGAAGCACTTGAAAGTGGCACTCAGCCAAAGCCTTGGTCTGGAGCACAGGATTTATTCCCTTCTTTTGGGTCGCTGCTAAAATTAAGCTGTTTCTTTAATATTTTAATAACAGCACAGTAAAATAAATTTATTATTTAAGTATTTGAAAGTCCATTATTAGTGATGATTTTTTATAAAATTAGATGCAGCTCTCTCTTAATTAAATGGAAGTTCTTAATTCACTGTGATCTGTGAAAATTGAAATAAATACAGCACTGTATAGGTCTTGCTGCCAAAGTATGAGGAAAGGCAAACCACTTGTTTAATAAAAGCCATTATCTAAATGCCTAAGGTAAGCATTGCTGAGCAGTGTTCCTTCCATCTGTTTATTCAGCTGATTTGCTCAGCATTTATTTCACTCACCTTAGGAAGCTGAGGACAAAGAAGCAGAAAAATTTCTCTTTTTGTCTCATTTTTGCTTACACTTACACTGTATGAATAACATAAAAGGATGAAATATATTCTAAATTTTTTAATTTCTTGAATCTTGAATTAAAAATGTAGAATTACTTGTAAAGTCTTGATGAGTGCTTCTGTTTAGTGTAGCAAGTTTAAATATGTATAGCACGCTTGCAGAAATTTTGTCTGTATCCCACAGTAAGGGGAATTGGAGTTAACTGACTTCATAATTCTTTGAATACATGTTAATTAAAGCCAAGTTCTGAAGCCAAGTTATTCTGCCTAGAGTTTGTGATTATAATGAATAAAAATTACCTAGCAAAGAAAATGTGGATCAGTCCAAGCTCTCTAACACAATGACAAAGGTAAAAATGAAGAATCTCAATGCCTTGAAAGCAGTAAATTAGCTAAAATTACCATAGAAGCTCTTACATTTCAAGAAAAACTCTATCTTCCAGTAAATTAGCATGTTTAATAGTTATCAGCCATTATGAATCACCTGGTCTTACAAATACAATACAAAATAAAAATTACTTAAACCTTGCTTGGTAGGACTTGATATAAATCAGCCTGCCCCAGCCCCCTGGGGGACTCACACTGTGCCCCAGGCAGGGTGGTGTGCTCTGTTTTATATAAAGCAGAATTGTTTTGGTTGGTTGAAATTTGTGCACTTTGTTGATAGCTCCAGTGTTGTCCTGTCTAGGAAGCTTTGTGTTTCCTTTTGTGCTCTTTACTCCACTGGGACTGTTCTGCAGCGAGCACGTGTGTTGCCAGACAGGGAGTTAAAAATTCACCAGGTTATTGACGCTGGACTTCAAAAATAGTTGTTATAGTAGAAAGCTTAAATATACATTGTAAAAGCAAAAACCTTTGCAGTTTGGAGGAACCCTGGGGTTTCTCTTGTCTCCTGCCTGGGCAGTGGAGCAGCCCGTGGCACCGGTGGACCGGGATTAGTGGGCACTGTGCAGCGCTGCGAGCTGTTGGATGTGGCTCAGCACAGCCTGTGCCTGCTGCCCGGCCCACTGCTCTGTGCCCCTGGGAGAGGGAGGGAGGGAGGATCAACACTGCCAGGCACTGAACACTGGTAACTTTTGACTCACGTGCCCCTTGCTCCGAGCCTCCCCAGTGCCGGGAGCTGGTGCCGGCTGTGCCTGGGTGTAGGGGAAGGGGCTCTGGAGCAGGATTTGTACCATGGAGTACTGTGGCAGTAGCCACGAGCAGCTCTGGTTTGGCCAGGGGATCCTGGATCATGTTCCTGCAGAAGCAGACACTGTTAGGCCTGCAGGTCGGGGCCGTGGCAGAGCTGGGGCTGCCTGCAGAGGTGCTGGTCCCGGTGCAGGTGAGCCCTGGGGCAGAGGTTACAGATCCTTCTCGCTGCCATCCAGGCTGTCGCGAGGTGTCCTGTGACCACATGCAATTGATTTTCAGCCTTTGAAGCCAACACTTCCTCAGCTGAGGTTTTTGCTTGGATTCTGTTGGAAATGTGGAAAGGGAAGGACTGAATTGAGCTGCCCTGTGTTACACTGGTGAAGTCAACTCACTATATGGCACACTTGAAATAGACTGGGGTCTCTGTCCCTTGTCTGTGGGGCAGCGACTTCTAAAATCCCATGGAGTTGACAGGTTGTGAGGTTTTGCATCACCTGAGCCCTACTCACAGAAGAGCTTCTTTAGCACAGGGGGAAAAAAATCAGTGTGAATGGGTTGCAGAGCTGTTCTCCACAGGCGTTGACACTGTTCTCCAAATGCCACTGGTGATGCTGTGTCTGAAAATCACACGTTATCGATTTATGGTTGAGTATAGCTTGCAGAACAAATTACTTTCTTACACACAGGCTTTCTGGATTAATGTACTTTGCTACTGCTTCTGCTTCCCTTTGTGCTTCCGTGTTTAAACTGAACACTGTGAGAGGGACCAAAGCTCCTGTTTAATTCATTGCTGTGGGTAGAGTGGTGACACAAGATCTCCCTGCACCCTGTGAGCGCAGAGATCTGTTACAGTGACCCTTCCTGCTCAGACCCAGCTTGTTTTCCTTTCTCCAGAGGGAGACGTTGCTACGGCAGCTGGAGACGAATCAGCTGGATATTGATGCAACTTTGGAGGAGCTGTCAGTGCAGCAAGAGACAGAAGATCAAAACTACGAACTGTATGTCATTGAGCCGTCTTTTCTAACTTTTGTTGCAGTCTAGGTGTCACATGAGTGTTTGGCAGCCCCAGCTATGGCATGTGGTCAGACTGAAGGGTCCAGTGAGGACATTTAGTGTTTCTTCGGATCTTGTAGAATGTCACTTTCCAGTGGCATCACCTGAAATAAAGCGTGCACTTGGGGATCCCTATGAAAGGCTCTGGTTCCTACAGGCACGTGATCTACGGGAGGGCAGTGGAGGTGGAGCTGAGGAGCACTCCTGGAGGCAGCACATGCTGAAGGGATTGTAGATAAGTATGTTGCAGCCTCTGATGCTGAAAGGGGATATTTTCCATCTCTTTACTGCTCAGAGCACAAGTTGATTCCTCTTCTTCTGGCTATTGTGTGTCCTATGACAGGCAGACAGTAATAGCAACAACATTGCTGTCTTTTGTTCCCTTCTAGACTCCTCAGTGCATTTCTGGTTTGAAATAGTGGCTAGTTCCTGCTGCCTTGTGTTTGTTCAGTGCCCTGTCTGTTTGCTTGCTGCTCGAAATGAGCTTTTGCCAAATTAAGCTCTGCAAAGCCAGTACATCTGTAGCACAGTGAACAGGAATCTCTTCAGATTTGTATGTGTTGACAAATGTGTTCCGTGGATTCCCACTGTAAGGTCTTTATTGCAGTAATGTGCAAACCAGAAAAATCAACCCCAGAATGAATTGGAAAAAGATTCTTTACAGGCAGCTTTATTTGGAAGTTGGGATCGATGATGATGAAATATTCATGCACAGCCATTTGACAAGCATTTTTCAGACCAAGTTTCAAGTTCTGTAACCTTGGTCAGTATGTTTGCTTTGTGAGAGCCTTGAAATGCCCCACATGCACACACAGAGCAGTAGTTAGCAGTGTTCACCTCCTTCCTTTCCTTAGGGACTGCTTAGTCCCCTCGTGCTTTCAGCAATTCTCTTGATGTCCCTACTCAAAGGATGGGCTGTGTGTGCCGTGCTCTCAGATTGTTTTCCAGCCCTTTTGCTCATACTGCATCAGTAATGGGAAGATGTTAAAAGAATGGAGTTGGCAGAGCTGTGCCAAACCAGCACCTGAAAGTTTTGCTGCTTAGTCACCTCTCACCCTTACACCACATTCAGCATTTGCTGGACCCTCGCCTGTGCCGGTTCAGCTCACAAATCCAGCAGAAAACTCTTCTGCCATGACTGCTTCTGGTTTCATCTGAGCTGGGCTGGCTCTCAGAAGCATCTCCTGAGCACCAGAACATGAAGGTGGCAGCAGCAGTACAGGGCTGGCAGAGGGGCCATGGCAAGACCTCTTTGTTCCAGCAGTGGGTCATCTCATCCAGGGTAACCACACCGCTGTGCACAGTTTTATAATGCTGTTGTGCTTCTGCTGGCAGAGAGTCCCCTCCCTGGGCCACGGTCTGATTACTACGGCGTAGCATTGGCAATGTGGTGGTGTCCAGGATCCCTGGGCCCAGCTGCTCACGTTGCTGTGGGCACTGCACACTGGCAATCAGAAGGCTTGTCCTTGCCTTGTGCAAGCTCTGAGGAGCTGTTGGTGCAGTGGGTGGTGGCTAGCAGCACCTCAGCCCTGGAGTCATCTGCCAAAGCCACATAAACATTTGACCCGTGTCATTCTGCAGAGCAGCTGGTGAGCACAGGAGGAGCAGGAGTTGGGGGGTTGCCCCTGGAGATGCCCACTGCCTGGCAGTGTAGCTGCAGAGCAGTGTGGTGAAGGGCTGCTGCTCAGCTGCTGGGGAGTGCTGGCACTGCAGGTGGCTAATTGCACAATTAGGCTGCATAATTGGCTTAACGTGGCATGAGAGATACCTCAGCCATGGTACCTGCCAGAAGTGGAGTCGCTAGAATGTTAAAAGCAGGACTTTCCTAGGATTCTGGTTTAGCAAATAAACTGACGTTTTTATGCAGCTGGCCAGCTTCTGCTTTAATTGCAGCTACTGCACGTTTATGGCTGTGCCCAGTGTGCTTTGCTTTCAGGAAAGAACCCTTCTTTATAGAAAAGTCTTTAAAATATCCCTGGGTGCTTCCTGCCTTGAGCCACTGACCCCAAAAGAAAAGCACTGGGCCATGTTATGTCTAAGTACTTGGACCACACTAAAACAGAGTGCTATTTTAGGATGTTTGATGTTTTTCTCAGCACCCCAGGTAGAAATGAAGTGTCTGTTTCAGCAGCACCTCAGTGAAACAGATGACTGCTTTGGGGCTGCTTTAACCCCAGAGTTGAAAAGTATACTCTTCATACATCCATTTTTTATCCCTGCAGGAGCTTTTCAGGCTCAAATCCTTTAGTCAAAGTCCCGATTTAAAGAAATAACCGCACACTCATATGGCAGGGAACTCCAGTTTGGGTCAAGGTCCAATCCGTGGTGAACAGCTTAGGGTGATGAACAGAGTGGGCACAAGGACACAAGGTGGACACAAGGACAGCACGTGATGGGAGGTAGAGCTTGCAGTTGTGGGGCAGGTCTGCAGTGCTCCTTATTGGGGCCTGGGTAGGTCCTTGAATCCATGCTTGTCAATGCCCATCATTTGGGAATTACCATCTTTAACGTGCTGCTGCAGTGGATGTCCCAGTGAGCACCTGGTGCTGTTGTGCCTTGTTGACCCTTGGCAAATGTGAAGCCCCTGTGTCAGCTGCCTCAATACAGACAGCGCTTGGGCTTCTGCTGCAGGCCATGGTGTGACTGCTGCAGCACCTCCTCTGAGGCCATTCCTGCTCTCCTGCCATGAAATCAGGCCATGGAGCAAGGCGAGGTGACAGTGCTGGGACATCTCAGTTGTTTCCTTCCCCCCTGTGCATGTCTGACTGCTCGGTCACAGTGACCGATGCTAAATTTGCATCAGTGAGAGCAGACAGAGGCCAAGGACTCTCCTCCTGCTGTGGCTGGGCACCCGAGGAGACGTCATTGCTCCAGAATGTGGATCCCGGAGAAGACACGAGGTGGCACACAACGCTGCCTCATCCCTTATGTAAGCTGTCCCTTGGCAGCGGGCTGGGCTCTGCCTGGGTGAGACACATTTAGCTGCTTCCAGCTCTTTCCCTGTGCTTGGGCTCCTCTCTGCCTGCCACACCTCTTGCTCTGCTGCTTTCCTTGTGGTTTCTCAGATTTTACTTTTTCAATGCTACTAAAACCACATTTTAGCCCTTTTTGATCTCCTGAATTCTTAATTAAACAAACATAAATGACTTTTTTTACTCTGTTCTGAATTTGTGCTTAATTTGCTCATTTTTTCTATCTCTAATTATACCCAGCTTGTCTTCTGTCTCAAAGAAAACTTTTTTACATTCAGTGTGCCTGTTCCCTCACTGAATGGTGCACATGGAGAAAGAGCTTTTGGGAAATTGTGGAAGCTCTTCCTGCATATTCATTTTTTTCAGGAATAAGATGCTTGTGGAAACATTTGCAAGAGTTAATAAGAAGCAGATTTAATGTATGGTTTTCAGGAGTCTTTACGTTGGGCTGCAATTTTTCTAGTATTACTCTTTTTTTTAGTATAAAAAGACATTTAATTTCAAGGGTTAAGTAATCATCTTTCTTTGATTTAACTTTTTTCCCTCTAGGGATCAATATAAGTTAGTCAAAATGAATACTTAAGTTATTCTTTGTGAGAGGTCCCATCTTCTTTCACACTCAGTCTTGAGAAGCTTCAGGAAATGGTCATCTATAGACCACTGTGTGATTGTTAGATTTGTAAGCACTCAAAGTCCAACTTCTTCACAGGCATTGTTTGTAAGAAATGAGTTTTCAGATCATTTACTCCTTGTGTTTAACGACTCTTAAGCAAACTGTTAGTCAGGCTTTGTAAAAATAGATGCAAAGCAATTGAGTTTCAGATTTTCTGAGATTCTGTACGGTCCAAGCTACAACTTCAGCAGCAGCAGGACCTGTCCCAGGTTTGCCACCTGACAGAAGTCCTTCTGGGTACTTTCCCAGGGTGCCTTATGGCTGTCACCTGCACTGTCAGGGCATCCTGGATAGCCAGGTGCTGCTGTCCAGGTAGGGGCCATCATAGAATCATAGAATTGTTTTGGTTGGAGAAGATCTTTAAGATCATCCAGTCCAACTGCTCACCTGCCACTGCCAAGGCCACCACTCACCCATGGCCCTCAGCCCTTGGCACCACATCTACATGGCTTTGAGATCCCTCCAGGGATGGTGACCCCACCACTGCCCTGGGCAGCCTGGGCCAGGGCCTGACAGCCCTTTGGGGAAGGAATTGTTCCTCAGATCCAACCTAAACCTCCCCTGGCACAGCTTGAGGCCATTCCCTCTTATCCTGTGGCTGATGGACCAGTGACTGCAGAAAGGCATTTGCACTCCTGTTGAGGACCCCTCTTTTGGGAGACACGCTCCCTGCATTAGACAGCTTTATTCACTGCAGTCCTTGATGGGGGTTTTGGATTTTATTGGCTCGTTTGGTTTTTTCCACATGGAGCAATGCTCGTAATTTTGTGAAGATCACGGTGCTGAGCATCCCCGGCACTTCTGGGCAGGAGGACCTGCTGCTAGAGCTGTTCTCTTGTATCTGGGGCTGGTTTGAAGTACAGGTCTGGAACCACACTGGCTGAAGGCTGAATTACCAGTTAGGAAAGTAAACTCACTTTTTCTTTCTCTTCCCCCTGCTCTATCGTCGCTGCTTGCTGTGCATCACTGCTGGCATCAGACAGATCAGGAGCCAACGTGTACCTGGGGGGGTAGATGGGACTCTAGGTCATGGTTTTTGTCTGGGGCTGCATTAAGAATTAATTGCAACTAGGGTCACTGATCTTGCTAGAGAGGTGGAGAAGGTGGAGCATGCCCTGTATTTTGTGGAGGTGGGGTTATCCTGCTGCATCCGTTTTGCGTCAAGTGGAAAACCTGAGGAGCTCTTGGCAAGGGGCTGTACTCTCCAAGGCCTGAGCAGCAGCATTCAACCCTGCTTGGCAATTGACTTCACTTCAGGGACCTGGGTTTAGGGGCAATCAGGTTCAGTACCTTTGATGAGCCCAAAACAGACATGGACATCTAACCCTCAACAGCCCCAGTTAAACTGGTGTCACACAGCCTATGAACCTTCGCTGTCACGATTAATAAAATAACCCAAAGCTTTTATTGCCACATGAAATACCCGTGAAAAATTGATCACAGCACGTTAGAAACAGGAGCCAGAAAGCTTCAGGCTGCTCATGTCTTCAATAGCAAATGAACATGAGTGCTGACAGTTTTAGGAACTGTGAAGCTAACGAGTCTTTTTGGGGGTTTTTCTGTTTGCTCTGGGAGCAGAGCAGCAGTAACCTCAGGCCCTGACGAACTTTTGTTTCCACAGAGCAAGTTCATCTTTAAAATTGCATTAAAGTCTCCTCTTGTGAGCGGGTCCAACTGACAGGGAATTATTCAGGGTTTTGAGGACGTGGACTTGTTACTTGGTCTGAAATGGAAGGATTGGAAGGTGAGGACAGAGAACCCATCTGGAGTTGTGTGGCACATTTGCTGTCTGTATATCCAACTGAAGAAGTGTACTCAGGTCACAGCACAAGTTCTCCTGGTGCTTTAATAGGACCTGGTGTGGACATGAAGCTACTGCTTTTGCGGTGAGATTTTGAGTGAGTCCTTTTGTGAAGGACTGACAAAAAAAAGACAGAACAAGCGATGAGGTGGCCAGATTGTATAGAATGTGAGAAAAAAAAGGCACGTGGCAGGTTTAGCCTGGTGTGTTCCCAAAACAGCCACGCTTGTGCCTCTGAAGGGTGTGTGTAAAGCCAGAGAAGGCATTCATGCATTATGTAGTATTTTCGAAGTGTGGAGGATGCTTAAACACCTCCACCCTGGAAATTACTGAGAGCTTGCTGGCAGCGTTTTCGTGGATGCTGTTTTTCCACCCACCTCTTTCACGGAAGAAGATATGAATATGAAAGCTCAGCAGAGCTGGTTTATGCAGCCCATGTAAAACCAGTATCAGACCATCTTTATTTCCCTGGTGTCGTGGCACACAGCACAGAGCTTGGCCCACGTGTCTGGCTGGGGCTGAGGAAGGTGACACAAAGCACACGTGCCACAGCTCTCCTCGGAGCTGTGCTGGGGTGAGAGCCTGTGTCGATACCATTGTATCTTTGTACTGAAAATAACTTGCTGTCTCTTGTTCTTAAGCCCTTCACACGATGTAGGTGAGCAAGGCATAGGAGCACAGGTGCAGAAGCCTGCATGTGTGTGACTGTCCAGGCTGGCTGAGCTGGAGGGAAGGATGGCACTCTTTATACTTCAGTTATGTAGCATTTTTTCCCTCCAGCTCTTAAAATTCGTGTGTTTCTGCAGGAGAAACAGGTGGCAGTCACAGCCCTCCCTCCCTCTGGAGCTGGCGACTTGCCCAGAACAAAGCAGGTTCTTTCCAAAATGGGCAGTTTTGGTAGTACAAAGTGCAGTAAATCTTCAAATACCCTGATACTGTAAAGAGTGTCTTGTGCTTTGTTGGGTCCAGCTTTAAGTATGCTTTGAACTTCACATTCTCTATCCTAAAATGACTCTACAGGGACTCTGTGTGTGTTTTATATGGAATCTTTGTTCCTTAGTCTTCAGTGTACGATCATCTTATCCTACCTGAGTCACCCAGTTGCCTTGATGGTGGGACCCAGTGTCCTGATCAGAGACTGGGAGCTTGCTGGGTTCTGGTTTTGTGAGGCATTGGTGATGTAGGCAGTCAGAGAGCTCAGTTTGGCTCAGTCAGGAGCGCAAGCAGTGCTGGCACCAGTCCCTTGGATGCTGGTTGTGGCAGTGACCAAGCTTGCAGATCTTCCAGCCAAGATCACTGTTGCTATAAACAGGAACAGGGGGGCATGTAGATGAGCTGGGATTAATCTCTCCTCACAGTTGGGAGGCAGGAGTCTTTAACCCTGAGTAGGGCTTGGAGGAGGAGGGATGAGTACCACAAAACAGAGCTATTCAGCCATCCTGCCTTTGGCTCACCAGGAGCCCTGACTCAAAGCTCGGGGGGGGGGGATGACAGGGTTTAGCACTCAGTGCTTCTGGGGTGGATCTGCAGAGCCATACGTCCTGTACAGACAAATCTCATGGATGGCTGTTCAGGCCAGTTCTATTCACAGGGCTTTGTGGATTCAGAGCATTCAGTCTGTTGGACAAGGGCTATACTGCAGGTACCCGTGGTTCACCTTTCCCTCACCACACATGCCTTGCATAGTCTGCTCTGAGGGATGCTCAATGCCAGGTAAGGTGACCCCTCCCCAGGAAAAGCGTGTTGTGCCATTGCTGGGCCCTGAAAATACACTGGGGTATTCTGGCACCTTCCAAACCAACCTGGTGCAGTCTCCACAGAGCTCAGTGCAGGAGTTAAGTTCCTTTCTGCTTTCTCCTTGGTGCATAACAAATCCGTGCATCATTTTTAGCAGAACGTGTTGTTGCACAGCTCACCCCAGCTACTGGTCCCCTGGGAGGGAGGATGCTGGAATTGATGCTCTGCCACATGCTCTGATCTCGGCTCTGCCAGGAGCTTGTTTTGTTGGAGTCAGTCTGCTGGGTGGAATAAGCACATAAGCCTTGCCCCAGATCCTGGTGGAAGCAGCAACGAGGCTGCCATGGCGTGGCACTGGTTTAGGTGTGTGACTCGGTGGTGGGGGACAGGCAGTGGGTGGCTGTGTGACAGCCAGGCTCCTTTCCTGCTCCTCCCAGGCAGCGTTGTGTTTGCAGCCTTTAGTCCAGTCTTCTGGAATGAGTGGGCGAGTCCTTCTCGGCTGTTCCTGCATGGTGAACTTGGAGCAAGAACACTTGTTTCCTAGCCATGGAGCAGATGACAGTTTCCTTTGTACTGCTGAATTTCTTCCCATTTCTTTTATTCAGGATCATCCAATTCTTCCTATATCTTGTCCTCTGTTGATGCTGCCTTCCATCTTGCAACCTCCTGAGCATTTCCCTGGTCTCTGCCGTTTCATTGAAATGCTGAAATATATCTCAAGGCTAATCCTTGAGGAACTCTACCAAGGACTTCTCTCCTTGCTAATACTGCTTTTTAGTGCTGCCCTTTATCTGCACTTCAGCCAGTTCCTTCGTTAGGAAGGACTCCTTGTTTTCCAATTCCAGTAACAGCTTCCCAGGGGTGTTGTTCTCTAGGGCTCCAGACACTGCTAGTCAAAAAGTATATTAGTTTGTTCCTTAAAAGTGTATCAGGCTGCTTCTTAAAATAGGAAATGATAACAGGGTTTAGAGTCTTCTAGCCCCTGCTGTTTGTTTCTGCGTAGCAGTCGTCCCAGTGAAGGTGTCTCTCTGGCTCAAGTCCCTGAAGGACAAGGCTGTGCTCTGTGTGGGAAAGGAGCCTCTGTTTTGGCACATTCTTTGCCTGGAGCACAACCCAGTCTGTCTGTCTTGCAGAAGCAGTTGAAGCCAGAGCCTCTGTGTGCAAGTTCGTTAGGCTTAATGAAATAAGAGGTGAGAACATGACATTTGCTAGAGTTTATACATGATACTTCACTTTGGGTGTCGTCTTTATGTCTCTCAGATGCCCTGTGTGTAGCAGGTGTTATTTTGAGAGCATTTCATAGTAAGAGCCTGTCTTTCTGTTAATGTTTCTTTGCATACAGCTGGTGCAAAGGCTGGGACCCAAACCAGCTGCAGAAGGGCTGCAGCAGGATCAGCCTTGGTTTCCTTCTTGAAAAGGACAGAGCATTCACCCTCTGGAGCGGCACAGGCTTTAATGCTCCTCTAGTCAGGAATCCAGCCAGGACCACAACTTGCTTCAAGCTTCAGCTGCTTGGCTTCACTGCCTCCCCCGCAGAGGGGGTGTGTGCAGGGGAGACACTGCCTGTGCATCTGCACGTTGCGGGGAGGGTACTTGCGGTCAGTCCTTGGTGAGCCCTCTGGAGAGCTCTGCACTTTTGACGTTGAAGGATTCTCCTCTCAATCCATTCTTGGCTGAAAGAAGAGGCTTTTACAGCATTTGAGTTTTCTTGAACACTCAGATCTCTTCTGCAGAATGTAAAAATGTGCCATTCCAGTAGCACTGCCTCCCTTAGAGACACGTGTCCAACAACTGTCTTAGGGTTGTGTTTCAAGCCCTGGTGTTTGTTACAGGCTGTCTGTTCAGGGAGTTCCCAGCAGCATTGCAAATACAGGTTCCATCCTGCAGTGCAAAGTGGGTTGGGATTCTCCACGCCTCGATGTAAATCGGGTGAGTTTGGCTCATGTGGGTGAGCCAGATTTATAGTGGCCCAGGGAGCTGCAGCATCCCCAAAAGCAGACCTGTACCCCCCCAGCTCAGCAGGTACCCAAAGCAGCCCAGCATCGTGCTCGGTGCTCTGTTGAGCATGTTTTCTCCATTCCTTATGTTTGTCATTTCTCTTCCCTGCAGCTTCCTGGAAATGATGGAAGCCCGAAGCCGAGGGCACACGTCGCCACTAACCACCAATGGGCAGAGCCCCTCCTCTGGCTCCCAGTCACCCATAGTACCTCCGAGCTCCACATCGACGGGCAGCTCCAGCCCTGGCACCCCGCAGCCGCCGCAGCCGCTTTCTGCCAGCGCCGCCGTCTCTCCTGACCCCCCCCCATGTTTCTCACCAGTGCCTGCACCTGAAGCTCAGCAGCCACACGCGGCTCCGCCAGCTGCAGCCTCCCCAGCACCTCCGCCCGCGGCACCGCCCCCCAAGCGCAGCATCATTTCACGGCTCTTTGGGACATCTGTGCCCGACCCCTCTCCTCCCCAGCCAGGTAGGTGCTGGAGTGCTGTGTCCAGGCAGGGTGTCATCCAGGGACATTTCTCTGCTTTCCTGTCATTTTTTCCCCGCGAGAGACTGAGCAGACAGGTGTGGACCCTGTGTGTGCAGTGTGTGCCCAAGGAGAGCTGGGCTGTCACTCTCTCTTTTCCTCCTGATTAGGAGACTGTGCCCAGCCAGCTGGGTGGTGGCTGCGGTGTGCTTTGCGGGGAAGGTACTGAGCATGCAGGGGTCACTGATAAAATAACTATCAGCTTCTTAGCAGGAGCACACACGCCTCTTGAATAGAAAGAAAAATTGTTAGAGAAGCTATTTGAAGCGCTGTCTTCGCGAAAGTCTGGCAGCTCAAAAGGGCTCCTGTGTGTTAACAGAGCACAGTGGAGTGCTGGTTTTAAAGGTTATTCAGCCAGAAGTGATCACGTAAGTCCAGGCTCTGCCACGGATTTGCCTCCAGGGAAATCTGCTCGTTCAGAGATGGTCTGAGGAGGAGGGCAGGCTGCCTCCACTCCTGCCTTAGCGCCAGCACACAATGGAGCGGAGTAGCGCAGCGTTCAGTCCCAACCCCTGATGGACAAAGTTGCAGGGCAGAGGCATCCAGGGTTTTGTTGCATGTACTTTTACTGATCTGGACCTTAATTTGCCTGTCACATTCGCTTTGTTTGCAAAGCTAACTGGAGCTGCAGAGCTGGCACTGCCTAAAAATCATTAGCATGACATGATTTGAATCACCCTTTGGAAATACCTTCCCTCTCAAACTGTCAATCCCTAGAGCTCACAGTACTCTCAAGACACCCACAGAAAGAAAGGAGGAGGTGCTGGGAACATGGTTTGCAGTTTCAGATGTTGAAATCTTTCAGTTTTAGATCTGCACACAATGTTCCGCATCCTGAATCCATTACCAGGTGTGACACAGGACAACCATTTTGGTTTGTGATGCCCAGTTTGCCCAGAAACAATGTTAGAGAACCCTTGTCAGTAAAAAACCCTTTGTCATACTACTGTGTAGAAGAAAGACACATGGTCTATTACCAGGGTTAAAATCTTTGGGGTTTGGTTTTTTCTTCTTCTTTTTTAAATCTTATCACTGAGCTTGAGAACTGTTGCAGGTTTGTGACCTGCAGCCCTGGGATCTCAAGGGCAGTTTTTAGGAGGGTTGCAAAAGTCATCTAGGAAAAGCTGCCCTGTTGGTGTTAGTAGGTTCAGCTAGCGTGCCAAGGGTCTGCACCTCTACTGGAACATACCTGGGGACTAGCTCATTGGAAAGCAGTTGAAAAATCACTGTCACAAAATAATACTTGTTTTTTATGGAAGCTGCTATTTAAGCTTTCTGTTGAAGTCTTACAATAGTAATTCTTTTGGCTGTGTTTGTTCTTACACCAACGCTACTCTGTGGCATTAGTAATAGTGTTATTTGTATGCAAGAGTGATCTGAAAGCTGTACTAGTAGAGCAAAATCTAGAAAAAAGGATACAAATCTTGTTCACCCAAAAGAAAAGAGCCGAGATCTGAAGTGCAGTCTGGGCAGAAGAAAAGGTTGAATATTTCTAATTATGAAAAGGTTAACCACTTTAGGCTCTTTGTTAAGCGAATTTCATGAGATATCATCCTGATACCTAGAAGATGGGTAATGGTGTCTCTACAAATAAGCTATATTGAAGTGAGTCTCTACTTGCAGTAGCTCTGGAACGTTTGGTTACACAGGGGATCTAAAAGCAGAGTGTGAACAACTCTGCCTTCAACAGTTACAGTTGAAAAAGCAAGAGGAGGTGAGTGGGTGAGCTGAACAGTCTGGGAAAGGTAAGAGAATAATGAAGGGACATCATATGGGAGTGGTGCACACATCATAGGTGTGAACCCCGACTGTGGTGCAGTCCAGTCATAGTGCTCACTGTAGAGCAGAGTCAGCTCCCATGCTGCTGAGTTTTTCAGACTGTTTAAGGCCCTGGATCAGGCTGGTGCATTTAAACCACAGCTGCCATGTGTGGTCTGTGAATGCCTTCTGGACTGGTCTGAGTGTCCTGCTCATACCCTTCCTGTTCCCTTGCTGTGTAGTCAAGGTCTTGCTTTGTGGCTGCTGCCACGCTGGGCAGGATAGATCTTTAAAAGCGAATGTCTGTCTTGCTTGGGTGAGCCCTGTGTTTTACAACGACTGTTGGTAATGCAGACCCTGCTGCTGCCACACCTCCTTCCCACCCCGAAGCCCCTACAAAAGTGCAGAGTGTGGAGGACTTTGTTCCTGATGACAGCCTGGACCACAGCTTTCTAGAAGACCCAGCCCCACAGAAGGACAAAGGGAAGCCGCAGCCCAAGCGCCGTGTCGATAGTGAAAGGTAAGGAAAGGAGGATGGAGGGGGCGTGAGGCAGGCACTTGCCTGGATGTGCAGTCTGAATGGTGGCACAGGCCTGGCTGACCTGTTACAGCTGTCCCGAAAGTGATTGCAGAGCAATTACCTGCCCCTAAGCCTGTGGTACAGTCAGTGGTGGCATCCGCTGTCTCCCGTTTCATGATGCGCACTGCTCCCTGGGATGGGGAACAGCAGGAGAAGCTGGTTATCACCTCTGGGTTTTGCTGTCTTGCCTTCACACTCTGTTATACCAGTGGCTTGCTTTGGGTCAGGAAGGGATTTCTCTTCTGGCCAAATGTGCTGAAGCATTTGAAACATTTTCCTTCTGAAACACAGTGCACTTGGCAGGGACATTAGGGCTTTACCTAATGAATACTTTCCCAAAGCATGGCCAGACTCCTTCATGGCCTGGTACTGCCATTCCTGAGGCTCTGGGGGTATCCCAGGGCTCAATGGGATTCTGAAAGGAAGGATGGAGAGAGTTGTGCTCCCTTGGGAGTGTCACTGCATGCTTGCTTGCAGATTCCAGAAAAGTCTTACTGGGCACCTTTCTTTTCCTCTGTCCATTTCTGATGTTCCTTCACAGCCTGTTCTGTCTAAATCGGAGAGGTACGGTGGTGATGGATGGATTGTTGGGTGAATAAGGAACTGGCTGGATGATCCCATTCAGAGAGTAGTGGTCAATAGCTCGATGTCTGGATAGTGATCAGTGACAAGTGGTGTTCCTCAGGGGTCCATACTGGGACCAGTTTAATATCTTTGTTAATGACATAGACAGTGGGATCGAGTGCACCCTCAGCAGGTTTGCAGATGACAGCAAGCTTGAGTGGTGCACTTCACATGCCTGAGGGACTGGATGCCATCCAGAAGGACCTGGACAAGCTGGAGAAGTGGGACTGTGTGAACCTCATGAGATTCAACAAGAACAAGTGCAAGGTCCCGCACTGGGTCGGGGCAGTCCCAGGTATCAATATAGACTGGGAGATGAAGGGATGGAGAGCAGCCCTGAAGAGATGGACCTGGGGGTACTGGAGGATGAAAAGCTGGAGATGAGCTGGCAGTGTGCACCCACAGCCCAGAAAGCCACTGGGATCCTGGGCTGCATCACTGGCAGCGTGGCCAGCAGGTCAAGGGAGGGGATTCTGCCCCCCTTTCCCATCTNGGAACAGCTTTGCTGTGAGGACAGGCTGAGAGAGTTGGGGTTGTTCAGCCTGGAGAAGAGAAGGCTCCAGGGAGACCTTATTGTGGCCTTTCAGTACTTAAAAAGGGGACTGTAAGAAAGATGGGGACAGACTTTTTAGCAAGGTCTGTAGTGATAGGACAAGGGGTGATGGTTTTAAGCTGAAAGATGGCAGATTTAGGCTAGATATTAGGAAGAATTTTTTTACACTGAGGGTGGTGAAACACTGGCCCAGGTTGCCCAGAGCTGTGGGAGATGCCCCATCCCTGGAAACCTTCAGGGTCAGGTTGAACAGGGCTGGGAGCAACCTGATCTGGTTGAAGATGTCCCTGCTCACTGCAGGGGGATGGGACTGGGTGAGCTTTCAGATCCCTTCCAACCCAACCCATTCTGTGATTCTATAATTCTATGCTCCAAATGACAGAGCTGTGCTTTATGCTGTAGGATAGATTTTCTTTTTTTTCTCCCTTTTCTATTTTTTTTTCTTTTCCTGGCTTTGATGTTTTTAACCAGCTAAAGGGATTGTGTATGCTGAGCTGCTAAGATGAAGAGGATGTGCAGCAAGCTGACTGAAAGCAGACTGTTCCTTAAGAAGTGACCTAAGCATCTGCATCCCTCTGCTTAGAATAGTTCTTGCTTGCTGCCTCTTGTCATCAACACTGGGTTAACCAGGAGGGTAATTAAATGCTGATACAGCTCATCTGTGAGTGTGGCAGATCCTGCGTCTCTTGACATCTTTGTCATGAATCAATGTTCTCTAGTTCAACCACAACAACTTGAAATCAATGCTCTGTGTGAGGCTTGATGCCTGTCTAATGCAGGTCAGCCTGAATCATCATCCCTTGTGATGGCAGAGCACGTGGATGTTTTATTAATACCAAGGAGAAAAAAAAAGAAGGAAAGAAAGAAAAAAAAAGTGGTGGCTGCTAGAAGTGTGCTGGCCTACAAAGCATCTTGCTGGCAGTGGTGGTGAAGCAGGGATGTTTTTCTCTGTTTAACAAGGAAATGTCAGGAGAGCCAAGCCTGACCTTGCTGGGCTCCTGGAGTGCCCTCAGAGCTCTTTAGCTTCAGTTCTTGCTGTGTTAAACACAGGCTTCTCTTCTCCAGAACATCAGTCAGTGGAAGCAAATGGGTGTTAAACTGTACAAAAAGCCAAACATCTCAAACGGGTTCAAGAGCCCTGCTCCCTGGTTGTAGAGTTGTCACATTCTCGGCTGCTGTGATGCCCTTCTGCGCTCTGTCCCCAGCCTTGGTAGCCTTCCAGTGCATATGGGCTGGTGGGGGCAGACAGACAGCTCTGGGCTTTCATGGAGAGAACACTCACAGTTTCATCCTTTGATGTAACCCTCTGCAGATAAACAGCTCTGTTTCCCTAGGAGAAGACCTTGCAGTGCAGTGCTGCGAATTCGAGTGCTCATCCTTCAGGATGCCAATTACAACCCCACGATGCCCAGGAGCAACGTGAGAGTTCTGTAAGCACCGTCCCTAATAATCAGCTTCTACTGCAGTGAGTAGGTTGTTGTAGTTGCAACAAAATCTACTGGTGCAGAAATTCATCTCTGACCTAAAGAACACAAAAGTTCTCCTGTGAAACCACTCAAAGCTAATGGAGATTTTACTGGTTAAAATGAAACACTGGAAGTTGTTTTCCCCTTGCATCTGAGTGAGGAACAAAGCCTGAGAAGACACTAGAGAGAAGCGTTCACGTCTCCTGAACATTTTTAAGCAGATCTCTGAGTGTTAAGCTTATGCAGCTTGCCAGCATTTCTTCTGGGTGTGCTGTGGCCAAGTATAACCTCCAGAACTGAAGAGCCATTGAAGATGTAGCTGAAGGAAGGAGCTGTGTGTTGAGAATTTGTGAAGTTACATCTCTGACCCAGATCAGAGGAGTTGCCTGGCTGTCCATAATCAAGAGTCTTGCAGTTAGCTCATGTGAGGAAGCCTTAGTGCACAGCACATTGCACGTGTGAAGCAGAGATAGTTACATTCACAGAGTCACAGAATGGCTGAGGTTGGAAGGAACCTCTGGAGGTCATCTAGTCCAACCACCCTACTCAACCGGGGCCACCCAGAGCTGGTTGCCCAGGATCATGTTCAGATGGCTGTTGAATGTCTCCGTGGATGGAAAATCCACAACCTCTCTGGCAACCCATGCCAGTGCTCAGTCACCTTCAGAGGAGAAAAAGTGTTTCCTGATGTTCACAGGGAACCTCCTGTGTTCCAGTTTGTGCCCCTTGCCTCTTGTCCTGTTGTTGGGCAGCACTGAAAGGGACGTGGCTCAATCTTTGCACTCTGCTTCAGGTATTTCAATATGTTGTTAAGGTCCCCCAAGCCTTCTCCTCATCTCTAGACTAAAGAGTCCCAGCTCTCATGGGAGCCTTTCCTCAGGTGAGAAGTGCTCCACTCACTGAATCATCTTCATTGCCCTTCAGTGAACTCTCTCCAGCATACCCATGTCTCTCTTGTACCATCCCCTCCCTGGCCCTGGTGCTCACGCTGCTTTTGATGCAGCCCAGGGTTCTGGTGGCTTTCCAGGCTGCCAGTGCATGCTGCCAGCTCATGGGGAGCTTCTCCTCACCCAACACCCCCAAGTCCTTCTCCCCGGGGCTGTTCTCAGTCCATTCTCCCCCCAGCCTGGATTTGTGCTGGGGATCGCCCTGACCAAGGGGCAGGACCTTGCACTTCCTGAGCTTTGCATGGGCCCACCTCTCCAGCCTGTCATAGTCCTCTGGATGCCATCCCTTCCCTCCAGTGCATGGACTGCACCCCACAGCTCTGAACAATGGAGCCAGAGTTCACATGGAGCAGGAATGTTAGAACAAAACACTTTGCTTTTTCCTGAAGCATGCTAGCAGTGAGGAACACGCTCAGACCTGTGGGACAGGGCTGCTCTGGCCCAAAGATCAGACAGCTGCTGAGACCTTCAGCACTCACTGACATCTCCTGGTGTTGCTGTAGCTAAATCCCAGCACAGATCCATGGAGATTGATGGGGTCCTGGGCTTTGTTTAGTGCCACATTATGGTTCTCTGGCTTGCAATAAGGCAAGCTCCCCGAATCAAATTCCTTCCTGGTTAATTAGGAAGGCAGTTCAGTCTCCCAGTTTGCTGTTTCAGAACTGAATTTGCTGCTCTTCAGCCTGATGCCCTGAACCAGTGTGTGTGACTGCACTGGGGGAGCTGGTCTGGCTCCAGGCTCTTCCCCGTCCACGAGTCAGCCTGGCCTTGGTCCCTGGGTGGGCTGGAGGTGTCTGAGAGCAAGGTAATGCTGTCCCTAACAGTGTGCCTGTTCTGTCTCCTCAGCACCACTAGACATTTATCTTAAACGTTGATTAGATTTCCTTGTCCTTACATCTGAAGGGCTTTGAGCTGGTTCTTTGCTTTTACAGCATCTGATTTATACAGTGGTGCCAGCTGCACCAGAGCAGGGGAGGGAGGCTGGGGACACTGGTTCACACTGACAGACCCCATCTCCTAGAACACGGTCACGCAGGCTGAGCCTGGGGTGTGCAATTCCCTCAGCTTTCCTGCTTCATTAGCGTTTGGGTCTTTCCTCTTTCTCTAGCTCCAACCCTGATGTGGCAGGAGGCCTGTGCCCCATGGCAGGGCTGGTGGGACACGGTCCGGGCAGGCTGGGATGGAGCCCGTGTGCTCGGATTGCAGCAGGATCTGTTCTATCTCCAGCAGCCATTCCATGTACATGACAGTGGGCTCACTGAGGAGACCCAGACGTGCTCTTTGATCAGAAGCTCAGATGCAGACCTTGGCGAGCAGAGCTGGGTTTGGTGGGTACCTGTGCCTGCAAACACGTTGGCTCAGCACTACCACGGGCTTGGCAGAGCATCAGGTGTTGGAGAGAGTGGTGCAACGTGCTTGTTTTTGCATGCTCGGAATTCCTTCCAGCTGGAACCTCAGGACCACAAACTGATACTAATTTTGCACTGTCAGACCTTGTTTGTACAGCAGCAGTGATTTTCCTGACGTGTATTCACTCCATTGCCTTGCTCTTAAGCTGTCGCTTGGCGGTTGGTGTGGACGTTGTAGTTGGAGGCAGAGCATTCACTGCAAAGGGAGGTGACCCACTTTGTGCTGGGGGTGTGGACACACGTGGATGTCCTGTTCGGACTGGGAATGCTTTAAAGGCTGCAAGTCTTGCATGGTGTGTGGTGGAAGGACAGTGGCAGCAATCTCTGATGAGTCCCCATGCTTAATAGAGCAGTGATGTGTTAAAGAAATGCAGTGTCACTACTTCAGAATAATATCCTGCCATTTTTAGGATGCAGCTCCATTTTCTTTCCAGCTCATTTCAAGAGGAAACCCTGCCAGTGCTTCGCAGACCTCAGAAATCTCTCACTTGTAATTCCTCCAGCCTTGGAGGCTGTTTTAGGCACCAGTTTTCTTCTCCTTTGTGTGGGACGGGCTGTGTGCCTCCTTTCTGGCTCGGTATGAGAGCAGCAGTGTTAATGATGAAGGGGCTCTGCAGCAGCTCAGCTGAGCTGGGAGCTGTGCTGTGGGTCCTGAAAGCAGAGAGCTCCACACCAAAAGCAGCAGGAGAGTCAATGCCAGCCCTTTGACAAGCATTGACTGTAACCACTCAGTGTGCTGCACCGGTTGTAAGCGTGGTGTCCCATGTGGCACAAAGAACTGCACGATCTGCTGACAGGTGTATTAATTCTTCAGCACGAACGTGTAAACCAGTAACCAGCTGTAAGGAGAACCAGTGAGTAGCACAATCATCCTGACTGTGTTAGGGCCTCAGCATTTCCCATCCCATCAGCACACCATCCTCCACTGCCTCTGCCATGTGCTGGTGGCTGGGAACACCGCTTCCTTCCACATGGAGGATTTTAGGTTTTTATGATTCCTTTTATGCCTCTCAAATCTAATCTGTTCCAAGCTATAATCTTTTTTTGTCTCTGTGTAACAATGGAGGCTGTGTTTGCACATTCTCTATCGAGTCGTTGTGGGGACAGTGACCATTGTGTGTGGTCGGTTATCAGGAAGGAGCGGGCATCTGCTCCAGATAAAGCAAATGCAATGAGGAAGGGTGGTGCAAAGGCTCATCAGCAGAGGCTGGGGAAATATCTGTATTCCTGACATGAGCAAATCCTTGGAGAAGTATTAAAATGGTTGAGGCCTGGGGACATTCAGACAAGAATCCTCAGCTGGTAATTTCATCTGTGAAGCTCTCTATGGGGGTGGCTCTGAACACAGAACTGTGTTACACCCAGGGCCCCTGACAGCCTCTGAGCTCTGAAAGTGTGTCCTTAGGTTAATTTAATTTGGGGAATGTTAAAGCATGGTTATGGTGCCTGATAGCTGCCTGCTTCAGGGAGCTCCAGAGAAATAGAAGTGATTCCAGGAAGCTAATAGCTGCAAGTGAATTCCCATAGCAGAGGCAGTACACGACCAGGTTTAATTACAGGACGTGGGGATTGAGGCAGGCAGTTCCCACGGTTTAATTAGCTGATCCTTGCATGTTGGACCAGAGATGTTCTGATAGAGCTGAAGCAACAGGTTGCACTGAGGTTCACCTTTTCCAGCCACTTATTTTCAGCTTGAGCAGTAGCAGCCATGGAATGCCACATCCTTCTGTGGCTTGTTTTGTTCAGGGCTTGTGCCACTCCTGCAGGGCACAGGTCCAGCCTGAACAGGGCAGTGTGCAGGGGGAGGGCTGGCACTGCAGCTGCCCTGGGCTGAGGGACACTGACCTTGGAGTTGTCCAGAAAAGCCAGGTGAACAACAGTCCTCTTTCAAGAGGAGGCATGTCTGTCCTAGCCCATCCAGGGGTGCTGTCTCTGATCACTGTCTATCTTGCAGCGATGGAGAGGCGCCTGGGGGGAACCCCATGGTGGCAGGTTTCCAGGATGATCTGGATCTGGATGACAAAATTCCCAGCAGACGTGTGCTGGCAGCTGAACGGGTGCCCAGCAAGAACGTCACCCTCTCCAGTGAGGAAGAGGAAGAGGTGAAGGGCTCTAAGGCCGTACTCATACCTGATGAGGACATCGACACAGAGCAGGAAAAAAAAAGGTACAAAGCACAGTCTGAAGCGTGGGGTCGTGCTGGCAAACTTGGGCTCTTCTTTGTCCTGCCACTGACTTCTGTGTGGCTGCTGGGAAACCTTGGTGTCTCTGTCAGCCTGACCCTTCAGCTGTGAGCTGGGGCTGTGTTGGTTTTAGGTGTGACTGCTTTCTGCAGCACACCTAGGCAGCATGCCTTGGAGCACTGTGCTCCTGTGGTTGCTGCTGTGTTCCTGCTTGGGAATGGACCAGCCTTTTTCTCAAGTTTGAACAAGAGGCTGTGACTGAGCACCTGGGTGTGTGTTGGTGGTGGTGTGAGGAGGACAGAGTTGAGTCTTGTGGTGAAGGGATTGGAAGTCATTCACCACATCCTGTGCTGGAGCACAATGAACTGGGTCATGTTCTCCACATACCCATGCTGTGGGTGGTAGTCAGGCACCTGTGCATCAGCATCCACAGGGACATGAGGGTCATCTTCAGCCTCTGAGTGGTATGTCTGACCTCACACCCCTGTAGGATGAGCTGCCTCTCTTCTTGAGATGCACATTGCAGCCCTTGAGGCAGGCTCAGCTATTAATTGGCCGTTGTGCTTTGCTTCACAGTGGGAGTGTGAACAGGCTCTGAAAACAGGCTCTGTTTCTTTCTTCTCAGGTCTTCCAGAAATTCTCTGAAATCACAGAGTGAAGCAATTTTGACCAAAGCAACTGACCCGAAGCCTCCTGACAGTTTACCTCCACGTTCTGGGTCTGACAAAAACAGCAGCAGCAAGCCCAGCACTGGTCTGCCAGCTGCTCCTGCTGCCACCCCAGCAGCAGGCCAGGCCCCAAAGACCACTTCCCAAAGCAAAGGACATGCTGTCAAGCAGAAAGTGGTCAAAGAGGAAAAGCCTGAGGAGTCTGACAGTGATCAAGAGGGACCAATAGCTACTCAGATGCTTTCATTTGTTATGGATGACCCGGACTTTGAAAGTGAGGATTCTGACAGCCAGAGGAAGAAAATGGTAAATAACATGCATGAATTGCTATGCACTGCTGCAAAGCTGAGCTTGGGGTGTGGAGGCATCTCATGGAGCTTTCATCTGCTCTCCCATCTCAGCGGCAGTCACAGCGAGCCAGGTGCTGAGCAACCTGAGGAGATTGGTGTAAGCACAAACCCACTAATATGGTTGTTGAAGTCACACGGCAGCGAGGTGTGTGCTTACAGGTTTTAGGGTGCTCTTTATTCTCAGTGAGTCCAAAGTGTGCTCAGTCCAGCAGCGTGAAAGGATGAAATACAAAGCTCATGGTTTTTCACCCAAAGCTTAACATGTAGAAGTGTGTGCATGCCAGAGAGAACAAGTGAGCTCCCTACAGTCAGTCCAGGCTTCAAAAAGCCATAAAAAAAACTTTCTTGGCAAAGCTCCTTACTGAAACAGGAGAATCTGCCAGAGAAAGACTTCCCAGCATGGCCAGGCTGGCTGTGATGTCTGTGACACTGCACACGTGGGCCGCTGCCTGCTCAAACACAGGGTGCAGCGGGACCCCCTCTGCACCCATTATCTATTAGAGATGGAGAAAATGCAAACATCTCCAGGCTGGTGAGAGCTTGCTGCTGTGGCTCTGGGATCCCTGGTTCCTGTGATCCGCACTTGCAGAGCAATCTCTAGAAACCAACTGAGATTCGGGACAGGCAGTCGGTGTCCTGGGTACCCCTGGTGTCTGGCTTAGCTGGTATCAGGAGTGGTTTCTGTGTTTGCATCATTCCAAAATCCTGCAGAAAGGACACTTGTCCCAGTTTCTTTGACCTTGCTCATGTGTCATGCTGTTCGTTGAGTAATTTTCCACCCGTTTAGCATTTCCAGTACCTGCTTTTGCTGGCACTTAAACATGAAACCAAAAGCAAGTTTCCTTCTCTTGCACGTGATGCTGAGAAACAGGATCTGTGGGGGATCTTGCCACTGTGACAGTGGCAGGGAGATGCCCCACAGCTTGTGAATGCCATTCACATTCAGGGTTTGCTGGTCAGGAAAAGCAGTAAGACCACCACCATGAGCGAGGGGGAGCAGGCATCACCCAGCAGCAGAGCAAGGTCAGTGGGGGGGGGTATAAGGAAGGGTGGTTAACAAGTTCTGAAGAGGATCAGTTGGCAGGTGTCAGAAGATTGCTAAACTTCATTTTCATTGCCTCTGGTACACGAGACCCCACAGAGCTACACAGGAGAGAGGTTTTGTCTGCCAGGTCTGGAGGTGAGTTTTCAGCCTGTTAGATTTGAAGTTCCCCACAACAGAGATGCCTCTCTAGGGCAGTTAGAGGCTGATGCTGTGAGCTGACACAGTTGTAGGTCTTGTTTAATCCCATTACAGCAGACATTTGATTTTGGTAGCCTGAATGTTATCAGAGCACACTTTCCAGTACCAGTGCTACCGAGACACTTACCAAGGCAAGAAGTAGATGGATCAAGGGCATAGATTTCCAGGCAGTAACAGCTCAGTTCACCATTGCCTTCCCTCCTCCCCACCTGCTGACATCTGACATCTTTGTGTACAAAATGCTGAGAGATATTGGTTGAAAGATTTGTCTGTGTTGTCTGCCTTTTCTTGTCTCTAGGATGAATTCCCAGTCCGGGAAGATCTCTCTGAAATATCTGATGATGATACCTCGTTGGCAAAGCCACCCCAGCCTGTGAAATCAACAGTCCCCTCCTTTAAACTGAAAAATGACTCAGATCTCTTTGGTTTGGGTTTGGAAGAAACTGGTCCCAAGGAGAGCAGTGAGGAAGGTAAAGCTGACACCTTATTTCCACTCTTGCTGATTCTGTTTGTCAGGCATCTGTTTTTCCCCAGATGGTTCCAGGGTGTAACCAAACCAATTTGCACTAAATAAAATACCCTGTAACTTCATGCAGTGCCTTGTGTGAGTTTTTAATGTGGTTTACCACACCATAAATAACTTCCTTAAAGTTTTTCCCTGTGGGGAGGGGTCAGAACTGGGCTCCTCCATGGCATCAGCCATGTGTTATTTCTGTCCCAGCTGGAAGCAAGAACACATCTTTCACACACTGCTTCTGCATAAGGCTTCGTCTTGCAAGCCTGGGAAGTGGCGTTCAGCATTGCCGTGTCCACCCCCTCAAGGATTTGGATCAGTTTGAGCAAAATGCTCTGACATACTCTGCCAATTTGCTCTTCTATTTTTGGGAAAGGTGGGGTGGGGTTCTGATCACAACCTAAGCATTCCTCAGGCTTTTTTTTTTTCCACTGCCATCCCCTGGGGGAACAAATCTTACTCTCACAAATAATTTCTGTTGTCTTGTCATTACTGCAAAGCAACTTCCTGTAGATCTGCCCCTGATGTCACCACGAAAGATGAGGAGTTAAACACTGAAGGGGAGAGAAAGCTGTAAGCAGCACCAGATAGAGATGTCTTTGAGTAGCTGTTGCAGAATTGTAAGAAAAGTGTCACAGGCTGCAATGACTCCATCAGCTTGTTGCTTTAAGCTGCTGAACAGCATGGCTTGAAATAGCTTGGAGTGCATCTGCAGAGGCCCAGGTCAATAATTTAGCTTCCGTTTAGCATCTCTATTAATTCAGTGTGGGTTCCTCTTACCTCCTCTCTCTGGGATAAATAGGAAAATGTGTCTTGGTAATCAGTCAGCTGAAGCTTGACCAGCAATTAGACTTCTCCATGGCTGGCTTGTATTTACAGATCAGCCAAGGAACGGAACGTGCAGGAAAGATTGGCAATCAAACCCCACATGTGAACCAGGGTGCAGTTAGAAACCCTCCTGTGGAACAGCTCCTGTCCAAGGAGGAGTTGTGCAAAGGCAGTAGATGTTCAGCAGTCTAATTAGCAGCCATCAGCCACAATAACCTGGGACAAACCATTTGACAGTGATGGGCTCAGCACGGTGGAAGCAGCCACCCCTGTAGAGCAGGGCTGCAGCTTTGGCCTCATGGTGCTGTAATTTCCAGGCACAGTTGGAACAACAGTGAGCGGAGCCTGCCAGGGTGCTCCCATCTGCTGACTCCACGGCCTGAACAGCCCTTCCATTACCAGGAACTCACAGGAGCACCAACGGTGCCTGGTGGGATCTCTGTCTGCCTTCAAATGCTTAGTGATCAGAGGGAAATTGTTCCCAGGAGCTCTTCTTCAGTTCTTGAAATAACAACGTGGTCCCGAGATGGCCTCTGGCCCAGATTGTGGAGCTGGGCTCTGTGTTTGTTCCTTAGTAGCTGTGATACAGAGAACATCCAGGTCAGTGTGGGTAACAGAATAGCATAGATAGTATAATGCTTATAGTTAAGCTGTGTGTATCTGGTTAAGCTAGGGGGTGCCTGCTGGGGCCTGTCTTGGTGTCTAAAGGGGCACAGTTTGCCCTGGGGAGCCGGGGTTGCCTTTGGCTCCAGGATGGAGCGTTGTGCTCTCTGAAGTGGGACAGGGCAGAATTGCATCTCTTACTGTCTAAATTGATTAAAAACTAAGTTGGGGTTTTTTTTTGTTTGAACAGATAAACAAACTTCTAAGGAGAAAAAGAAGAAGAAAAAGAAAAGCAAAGAGGTACTGTTTAATTCCTGAGAGCTGACCTGCCATTTTATCTACCAGCCAAGGAGAGGGGTGGCCTTCTACAGTGTACTCAGTGCCTGGTGGATTTCCTTCCATTCCCCCACCCTACAGCTGGATCTGTGGCTCCCAGGCTCTGCAGACCATTAGCCACTTTGTAGCTTAAAAGCGAGCTTTTAGAACAGTTGAATTTTGAAAAGGCAGCATGTGAGTTTGCAAAATGCAGGATTAAATAGGGCAGTGCATCTCTGCTGGGCTGAGTCTGTTGATAGCACCATGACTTTTTCCAAGCAGAGGGGTGTCCCTGACAGAGCTAATCTTGGAGTCTGCAGGAGGCTTTGTCTTTGACATTTCTGCCTGTCCAATACCGTGGTGTTGCTGGGCACAAACTGCCTGACATATCACTGCTACATATCAACCAGATGGTCTGTCTTCTCTTCTGTCCAAACCCGCAGAAGGGTCTTCTGGAGTTAACTCCAAGCCAGCCTTGGTAGTAGATGCTTCACCCTAAATAAGGTTCCCGTGAGAGCCAAGCTTCAGGGCAATATATTCTGGGTTACTGGCATGTTCAGAGGATTTCCTAATCAAAATGTTCTTATTTTGCAGGAAGAGGAAAAGTCTGTGAAAAAGAAGAGCAAACACAAGAAGAGCAAAGAGAAGGAGGAGAGCAAAGAGGAGAAAAAGAAAAAGAAAAAAAAGAGCAAGGAGAAAAACAACGAGATAGATGAACTTGAGGCTTTTCTTGGAGGAGGAGGAGCCAGCATGAGCAAGCCGCGGGGAGGTGGGGACTATGAGGAGCTGTAGGCTGGGCACACATGCACGCAGCGGACTCTTCTATCCTGACTGTCTCCATCTTTCCTTGCGAGTCACACCAGGACAGGTGCAGATGTGTAAAGCTTTGGCCATTTGCCATATATCCTCTCAAACCAGAGCTGGCAAAACAAAAGCTTTGCATCTGCGTGTGCTGTTCTGGTGCGTGCGTTACCCAGAGGAAATCCAGCTGAGATGTACTGGAGTAAGGGGAAGGTTCAGGGCACAGCTCCCAGGCCCGCTTCCAGGCTGTCGTTTTTTCTCCTTCCAGAGATGCCCGTGGGGTAGCTGGCAGGGTGTGGGAGGTGAGGGACCTGCGTCCTGCTCCACCCCTGCTATATTCCACTCCTGCACACCTGAAATTCCTGTCTTGTTAAGAGGAGTGCAACAAAACATGCCGCATGAACGCATCGTGCTCGCCTGTCTCAAGTCTTTAACTTTTTATCCTTCCTATTTTTTTAATGAGAAAAGTTGTATTGGCCGTTGCTCCACCCAGCAGCTGATGAGCTTTAAATCGAGCAGATCATGCTATGGTGCAGCTCTCTGAAACCACAGGGCCAGAGTGAGAGAGCGCGCGTGGTTTTGGAGTCCTTTGAATGGGACCTTCCTGCACAGCAGCTTAATTAGCACTCACTGGTGCTGCTGTTGGAATTCATGAAGCCCCGTTGATTTCCGTGGCCCCAGTGTCTCAGACACTACACGTAAGCTGCTATGCAGTTTGGGAAAACAATGCAAAGTTCAAAGTTAACCTGAAGAAGAGAGAAAAATCAGTGCTTTTCTGCATTTCCCACCCTTGAAGTTGCATACAGCAGAATGCCCTCCCTTCAGTACCTCTCAGGGACATGACTCTCGTGTGGAAGTGAAGATGTCCAGAGCTTCAGAACTGTCTACAGGGAAGTGTTAGCATGGCAAGGCGTTTGCTTCTCAGGCATTTTACAGTCATGCTGTAAGACACAGGCTGCCTCTCCACGCTGTCACTCAGCGTCCTTCCTGGGCCAGCTCCTGTCCATACTGCAGCCGTGTTTATGGGCTGAGCCTCCCAGCAGCCAGTGTGCTGTCATCCCCTGCCCCAGGTGGGAGCCTCCTCCAATCCCATGGCTTTGGGAAGCTTGTTCATTTTTCTTTGAACTTAGGCCCATGGCTCAGTGCCTGCTCAGCAGCATCGTCTGCCACGGATGGGCACTGCAGGCACTCGCCTGTCCCCCGGTGAGCAGCCCCTGTGTTGGATGGAACTCCTTAGTTCTCTGTACCCAACTTCTGTTTCGGTTCTGGTGTCTCTTGTGCAGCTCAGATGGCGAAGATCCCTCAAGGATCTGTGCATCACATTACCCTGTTGCTTGCAGGTTGATTTGAGGTTTGGTTTTGTTCTCCCTGTCCCCTTTCTGTTATAAAATGTCAACCATGAAGTTCAAACTGGGGTTTCCTTCTACATCTCTATAAAGCAAGGTGTTCTTCTGTTCTGTTGTCCACTCCGGAGTTACCTTGAACAGCAGGCAGTTACCTGCTCCATTTTTCTTTCCCCCAGCCCCTGAAATGCACTTGTAACTGTTTCCCTGTTAAACAAACTGGGTTTTGCTGCATGAGCAGTATGTTGTTCAGGTCTGTTTGCCATTAGCATTTGCCTACTTCTCTGAGCATGACTGCATTTCATGTGACGCTGTAGGGAAATTGCATGGGACAGTTCAAACTTTGCACACCTGGGGAGGAAAAAATGGACTGGGACGCGACTGGTTTGCAGCCTCCCTTGTGGAAAGGTGGGCGGGGGGTGGAGCCTCGGCTGGCTGCGTCCCTGAATCGCTTCTGTTCTGTGAAGATTTTGGGTCATGTTCCATTTTGCATTGAAAAAAAACCTGGTACAATCCATTCTGACTATAAAGCTCTGTTGTACAACTGCCTCTGCACATCTTCTTCACCGCAAGGGTTTCTGCCTGGGCTCGGGAGCTGCGTGTCCCTCCAGGACTGCTCCTTCCTCGTGCTGCTGCATTCTTGCACTTCATGGAACGGGGAGCTAAATTAAAAACTAAAGAAGCTGAACACAGAAACCACAAGTCTGTCCCCAAACCTGAGAGCACCGTTGTTTGACGCAGCAGAAGGGAGATGGTGTTTTTGTTCAGCTCCATTTCCCTGTGAGTGCAGCTCTCTGTTAGCAGAAGGCACCGACTCCCCTGGAAACACTGGTGTTGGCATTGGTTTGTCTTTCACTGGGCCAGATTTGACCACCACAGGAGCCTTTACACTCCCTGCGGCTCGTGTTCCATGTCAGCACAAGGAGCTGAGACAAAACCAAGCAAAGATGAGTCATTGTGGTCCAAAATACTCATTTAAATTAGAAAAGCAGATGCGGGAGCTCTCTTCACTTACACCCAGTGTGTCTGGCATGTTTTGGCTTTGGCAGCATGGCCAGAGAAATCCCACCCTGGGGGTGAAGCAGGAGCGTGGAGGGGAATAGCAGCAAAAAGGTGATTTTAGGCTTAGACTTCTACTTTTTCAGGGAGTGCTGAACTGGCCAGGGCTATGGCATGAGGTGTGGTCCAGTGCTGGCGAGCATGAGTGATGGGAGAAAGGAGCAGACCTCTGAGCTGAGCTCTCCCGTGCCCGGTCTGTTGAACAAGCTCACTATAAAAAGTAAGTGTACGTGCCTGTCATTGTGGGGAAGCTTCTGCAGCATCACATCGATATAAATAGTTCCCGGGAGCATCTCTAGAGGTACCAGTGTAGTTGCTTTTGGGTTTATCAGTCATCCATAAAAATAAATAAAGACCTTGAGGCTTGAGGAGCTGCAGTTTCTTGCAGTTAATGTTGGCCAGAGCTGCGTGCTGTACAAGGTCTCCGTTGGTTTAGAGCAGCAGGAGGGAGAAGTGCAGATTTCTCCCTGTGTTTGTAGCCTGCCAGCTGGGCCAAGGGCAGCCCTGGCCCCAGGGCTGCTGCTGGAGGCAGGAGGTTGAGAGCCACAGGGTTGCATCTTGGCTTCCACTGTGCCAGCTTGGAGCCAGAGCATTGTTCTGAGCCATGAGAGGGAACTCCAAGGTCCCCGTTCCCAGCCGGGGTCGCTCAGCTGCTGCCCGAGCCTCTGCAGGGTGCAGTGGGAGGTGCCTGGGGAGCAGCCTCCACCAGCTCCAGCATCAGGGTGCTCTGGAGCCCTGCAGGAGGAGAGGGGACTCTGCGTCCAGCCCTCGTCTGCAGGAGTGACTCTGTCTGTCTGTCTGTCTGTCTGTGGGCAGCGTGCTCAGTGTCTCAGCTGGGACAGCCGGGCTGTGCTGCTGACCCAAGGCTGCACCCAGCCATTATTTTGGGGAGTTCCTTCTGTACCCAGCCCTGGAGTGGGGTGATCCAGTGTGACAGCAGCTCCTGTCACTCTGGACAACTCCTGGCGTGTGACTGATGCAGCTGCTGTGACAAGACGGGGGTGAAGTTGTGCTCTGAGAGCAGGCTGACGTTTGGGTCCCTGCAGGCTTCACAGTGCCTCTGTGCCAGCATCCCCCTGGCTCCCAGCTGGGAGCTGATGTTGGGGAGACTCTGCAGCTCACCTGGCTCGGAGCTGACCCCTCCGTGCTTGTACATCCTCTCCCTGTGGATTCCTCCTGTGCAAAGGCAGTGTGTTCACATCTTTCTCCTGATGTCCCCTTAGCACAGGTGGCTGTCCCTGCTTGCTAAAGCTCTTGCTCGTGCTAATCCGTGTCCGTGGCTGTCACAAAACTCATCCCTGCAAGGGAAGAAAGCTGCTGCTGAGCTGTGTACCTCAGCCCTGCATGGCAGAGCCTGTGCCAAGAGAACCACATCTCTCCATAGGGGAGGAAACAGGAGGAAACCTGTGGCTCCCTCCACCCCCAAAGTCCCAGCTAGAAAACCAGCACAAGGATGGACTGACCGGTCCTTGCAGCTCCCACCCCCCAGCCCAGCTCAGTTTCCCGCATCCCTGCGGGAAGCTGTCCATCAGCCTGCTGCTGTGAGGCTGGGGAGCTGGCTGGTCATTGCCATCATTGATTCCTGGCCAGTTTATTTGTATTTGTTCCTTTGCCAGCACTGTTGTTCAGACACCTCTCCCCACTCCCAGCCCTGTGGCTGGGCTCGTGTCCCTGCCCTGCTCCTGTGTCCCCAGCTGTGCCAGCAGCCGTCCTTGGCACCCGCTCCCGTTGGAGTTCATCTTTCTGTGGCCATGCCAGCCCAGATGAGGTCATGCCAGGGCTGGTACTTGATGGTTCCCATAACAATCTGTCTCCTGCTGTGCCCTGTGATGGCACCTGCCTGTTTCACAGCTGCATCTTGCTGGGTGCTGGGTGCTGGCAGCCTGGCTCACCAGTGCACCAGGTCATCACTCCCCATGGTCTATGGGCCAAGTGCAAGGAGAGCAGCACTCCTGCCCTTTGAGGGACTCAGCTTCACCCTGTTTCGTTGCTTCCATAAGGCTGTAGCAAGTTTTCCCCTGGCTTGCCAAGGCCCAGGCTGGGAATTTGCTTCCTTCCTTCCTTCCAGCAGTGAGCATGAAAAGGTTACTGAAATGTGAGTTTTGGGACACAAAATAAATGTGGGGACTTGCAGGGGGTGGGGGCAGGGTGGCTGGTGGGAGTGCTGCTGACAGAATCCCTGCAGTCAAGTGTCCTGCTTCTTGGAGAGACCGTAGTGCTTGCCTGTGCTTCTGGGATGCCCCTGAGCTCCGAGTGATTCTGGGGAAATCCCGCAGTAGGATGGGCTCAGGGACTGGTTGCTGTAACCTAGCAACAGTGTCAATCATGGCATAATGTAATTAATCCAGTGTTGGCTCTGCCTGCTGCTTAAAGGTACCAGGGCAGCCCTTTGACTCATGGCTTGGCCTCCACAACAAGCATTCAGCATCTCGGCCGTGTTGCTCGTGTTCCTGGCTTGCTCATGGTGAGTGGGTGAGTGTCCAGGTGTCTTCCAGCCCCCTCACAGGAGGAAACAATCCCCTGGCACCTTCAGAGAGCCATGGGGGCTGAGCCCGGGGGTCCTGCAGGCTCAGGCAGACCTTGGCCGGGTGAGATGTGGCGGTGCTGGCTGAAGCTGCGGGTTCAGGTGCGGAGCAGCCCCTGGGGAACCAGAGCAGGGTTATGGGTTCCAGCAGGAGGGGTGGTGGCACAGCTGGGAGCTGTGTGCAGGTGCTGCCATGGGGCAGCACACCAGCCTCAGCCCAGAAAGCTCCTCGTGCTCTCCAGGTTGTTGGCAGGCTCTGCCCTGCGGCGGGGGCACGGTGGGGGTGCAGTGGGGTGGATTTCCATCACCGCAGGGGGCAGATGGGAGCAGGAGGGGGCTGTGTCTCCAGTGCCAGGGGACACCCGAGAGATGCTGATGTCCCCTCTTCCACATCCCTCTCCCTGCTCCCATGTGCCCACCCGGGGAGCTCTGCCTGTGCCTGGGGCTTGGCCTGGGTGCAGCTGCAGACGGAGAGCGAGCTGGTGCCTGCAGCCTGGCTGCGGGAAGGCGCCAGCAGGCTGGGAAAAGAGCAGGCTTTTCCCTGGAGCTGGTAGGAGAAACACCCCTTCCTGTGCCAGGGGCAGGAAACAGCGCCCTGGGAGGGCAGGGGGGGCTCCCAGCCCGGCCTCACTGCTCCAGCACTGCCCAGTGCCAGGGTCACCAGCCTGGCACCGAGGAGCTCGGTCTGTGTCACTGCGGGGTCTGGTGGGTGGGGACATGGTGAGGAGCTGGCACTGGTGTGTGGCCATGCTGGGGTGATGCCATCAGCCCTGCCCGGTGCTGCCCCTGGGACAGCTCCCACTGCACACCAGTGCTGCATCCCACTGGCAGGACAGTGCTGAGATACCCCCTCCCAGGCACTGGGGGGGCAAGGCCACCCCAAACAGGGGTCTCCTCCCCTCCAGCACTGCTGTGGCTCAGCAGAGGAATGCCCTGCTCGACTTGGTGCCTGCTGGGGAGCAGGCAGCAGTGGGGGGTGTGTGACCCCTCTGCAGGCAGGGTCCCTACGGCTGAGCTGCTTTCTACAGCCCTCATGCTCACCCTCTTCTGCCACCAAAGTCACTGAGGGCTGTGGGGCAGGCACCAGCTCCCTCCCCAGCCCCTGAAGTGGGCAGCAGGGCCAGATTCTCCCTCTGCAGAGCTGGAGGGGAGGGGGTGCAAGGGAAGGAGGAGGAGAGAAGCTGGAAGAAGGGGAGAGCCCCCTGCACCCAGGCTGGGTGTCATGCTGAGGTGAGCCAGCGCGGCTGCTCCTCGCTCAGCCTGAGAGCAGGACCCCCGGGCAGGAGCTGCAGGAGTCCAGTGAGCAGCAGTGAGGGGCGGGCAAGCAGGCAGGACTGCAGTGAGCACCCCACCCCACCCCATCCCATCCCATCCCACCTCACCCCACC
>VZRW01013295.1:0-51593 GCA_013398125.1 Aegotheles bennettii
TTGCCTTCCAGACTGTAGAGATCAAGACAGCGGCCAGCCTGGCCTCTGCCGAGAAGAGACAGACTTTTTCCACTTTCAGGTAGACAAAGACCTGTCTGGGCTGGGAGGTCACAGGCGGGGTCCAGGCTGTCGTTACAGAGTACTTGTGGGTTTTATTTTCAATAAACGAGCAAAGTTCCACGCAGTCTCTGTTTGTAGTGTGTCAGAGCTCAGCTGGGACGTGGCTGAGAGCGTGGCCAGGTCCTACCCCTGGTTGCTGTGCCCAGGCAGCCCTGACAGCCGTGCTTGCTGGAATGGCTGGAGTAGCTGCACCCTGCCCATATTTGTTCTCTCCCTCAGACACAGAGGGACACACACACACACACACTCCTGCCCTGCCATAATGGTACCAGCATTAATTTATTAAAATTAATCCCGAAAAGTAACCGTACGATAAATTTAAAAAAAATAGAATCTTGTAAAAAAAAAAAACCAGGTGCCCCCATGCCACACCTCCAGCTGGCAGCACCACGGGGCAGGGCTGGTCAGGGAGGGAGGGGGAGATGAGGGCGACCCCGGCAGCCTGGAGCCAGCCTCAGCAGCGCCATGCCAGCCTCGGCAGCAGGGCTAGGAAAGCTGGTGAGGCTCAGCCCCGCCGGGCAGGGCCAGGCACAGCAGTGGGAGGCTGGCAGCAGGGCTGGCCAGGGGTGGCGTGGAGGCGGTTGGGCCCTGCTCAGCGCTGCCCCCAGCACGAGCAATCCCGCTGGCTCCAGTGCTGGGGAACCTGCCTGGGCCCAGCCCAGCTGGGGCCCGGGCGGGCTGGGGAGCAGCCTGGCAGGCGATCCAGGGGGAGTGGGGCCCTTGCTGGGTCCCTGCTGGCTGGTGCCAACCCTTGTCCCAGGCTGCTGTTGGGGGTCATGGGAGGCAGATGGCATGGTGCCCTGGCTGGTGTTCTGAGGGTGCATGGACCCGGTCTCACTGGCCTCACCTCCATGGGTCTTGGCCCACGGGGAGCGGTGCAGGTGTGGTATCTCCCTCTACAGAGCAGGCAGGGGTTGGGCCGCAGAAGAGAGGGGACAAGAGCGTGTCCGTTTCTCTGTCTCCCTGTCTCCTCCTGTGACCCTCCACAGCTCCATCCCGGGGCTGCCCCTGCATCTCACACACTTTTTGAGTAGCCAAAGATGCCCACAGGGAGGTACTTGACGTGTGTTGGCCACTGTGCTGCCAGCTGGAAAAACTTCACATCGTTCCACTCCACCCCATCTATGGAGACTGAGAGGAGAGGGTACAGTGAGGTGCAGCCCCACCACGGCAGCCAGCACTGCTGGGCCTGACACCTGCAGCCCCGCAGGGCTTGCTATCGCCCCTCACCTCGCAACATGGTGTTCTGGTGCTTGGCTGTGCAGATGAGGCGTGTGATCCCTTCAATGACTTGGCTTTTGGGTTCCAGGTCCCTCTCTTTTGGTTTCTTGCTCAGGAACATCACTGGGGGCCAAGGACAGACAGGACCAATGTTAGGATGTCCCCACCTTGCCCTGGGTGGGAGCCCTCTCCTCAGGGCTGGCTGCACTGACTGGCCACTGCTGGGCCAGGTCTCAGCCCTGCCCTCCCGCGGGCTCCCCCCTGCAAATGGACTGTGGCTCCACAGCCAGAGAGCACCCCAAGGTGGGCTTGGTTACCTTTCTTGTTCTTTTCCTTGGTGACCACGGTCATGGCCATGGTGCTAGGGGGCACCAGCTCCCCCGTGCTGGGGATGCGGCTGACCTGGAGTGAGCGGAAGTTGCTCTTGAGCGTGTTCTTGATACCAATCTCTCGCTTCTCACCCTCCTTCTTCCTGTCCAGCCCTTGTGTTGTCCAGTAGTCCACCTGCAGGCCCATCACCTCCACACCAGGGCTCAGAGACCTGGGCAAGATGGGCAGCACCATGCAGCACACACAGGTGCTGTCCTTGCCCCTGTCCCTCCCCACAGCTGCAGCCTGTGCTGGGAGCAGCCCAGTAACCCCAGGATGTGGCAGCTTGGCCAGTGAGCACCTCAAACCCTCCCACCCAGCACCCACTGCCTCGGACTGAGTGGGGCTTCCTTACCCAGCACCCGAGAGGCCACTGCTGACAGATGGGGAGGGCGGCGGGGTGCTCACAGTCTCCTTGCCATAGGGGGCTGCTCCACCGGCAGCTGGCGTGGAGCTCAGCAGGGCGGGGGTGCAGGCTGTGGCATCATCCGAGTCCACTGGGGAGAAAGAATATGGGTTGGGTGGTGCTGGGAGATACCAACCAGGGCCTGCCCGCAGTGGAGAAGGGAGCCAGGGACTGTGAGCTCCTCCCAGGGACTCACCAGAGGCGCTGAAGGACTGCTCCACGAGGCCCACCTTCACCACCTGCGAGGACAGACAAGGCAGATGATGTCCAGCATCAGCAGGGCTGCGCACTGCCCCTCTTCCCCCAGCCCCACTTGCCCCTCAACACACTCACCCCCACGAAGGGTACAAACTTCTGACAGGAGTCTTCATCGGGGCTGCACAAGGAAGAGAGGCTGGTCAGGGTTTGGGTGTGCTGAGCACCACGTGCCACGTGGCTAGCCTTGTGGCCTAGGGACCCCCACGCTGGGCTCACAGCCACTGGGACAGTCTCCTCTGCCCTCCCTCCCACGGGACCCCCTGTCCCCGACATGGCAGCACAGGGCACACTACACAAGGAGGCAAGGAGTTGGCCCCTCCAGTGGTGGGAGGGGGCTTGCATGCGGGAGGGCAGCCCTGCCCCGCTCCGGGGTCACGGCTCCTCTGCACAGCAAGAGGGACGGACGCACATGGGGGAAGGGGGGGGGGCCAGGCAGCGGCCCAGCAAGCACAAGCCAATACCTGATATAAAAATCAAAATAGAGGCTTCTCTTCCTTGGGTGCCAGAAACCAAGAGAAGGGAGAGGTGAGAGTGCAGCTGGAACACGAGTGTCAACCCCCAGGCAGCACAGTGCCGGCTCGTGGCCCCCAGCCCAGCCCAGCTAGCCCTGGTGGCCAGTCCGCATTGGGGCTGTCACAGCCCATGGCTGCTGGAGGGGCCCAGTGCACCCGGGGGGGCAGGGACGGTGCTGTGGGCCTCTCGCTGTGGAACCCTAGCTCGCCTGAGCCCCGTGCTGCTCGCTGCCAGAGCAGAGCGCAGGGCCTCACTCACTTGTCCCCCATGTCCCACAGCCCTGTCCCAGGCACAGCCCAGCGTGGGGCCACGTGAGGTGGGACAGGCACCCGGGGCCGTGCTCACCTCTTCTGCTTGTAGGTCAGCATGGCCTCGGAGATGGGGAGCTGGTGAGAGAGGCTGGCTCCAGCGATGAACTGGGCAACGCGGCCCGCGATGTCCACAGTGTCTGCGGGCGAAAAGTGCAGTGAGGACCTCGGGGGTGGCTGGGCTGCCCTTCCAGGCACTGCCAGCCCCGCTCCTCACCTGCCATGGGCGGCTCAGCCCTGCTGAACAGCTCCCGCCACGCCGTGTCCAGGAACAGAGTGCTGTACTTGTTATCCACCGAGGCCAGGTACTTGGCCAGCGGGTGAGAGCCTGTGGGCGAGAAGGGTGGCATTGGCTCCAGGCGGGGCAGCCCAGGGTGGTGGGGGAGGACAACCCTGGGGCTGGGCTGGCGGCGGCTCTCACCCAGCGGCACGAGCAGGAAGCGAAGGTAGTTGAGCCAGTCGGGTGTCTTGCTGGCCAGCTGCTCCACAAAGAAACGGAGGACAACGCTCAGGTAGCTCTGATCCCCCGCCACAACCACCTTCACCGGGGGAGGCATGTGGGAGTTACAGTTACAGCTGCCGAAGGGAGAGAAGGAGACCGTGAGAGACACGCTGTGGTTCAGCTGGTGGGTTGGTGGCAGGGGACATGCCCTGCCAGGCCAGCTGACCCAGCATCAGATTCCCATTGCTGACAATTTCCAGCTTGCTGAGCACTGCCATGGGCACAACCAGCACCAGGATCCCCCGCTTCCTCCAGGGCCTGCACCCACTCCTATAGTTGCGTCCACAATCCCAAAGAGCCCCGAGGGAGCTGGGCCCTTCCCAGCCCTTCTCCACAGTCACAGGGAGCTGCCAGGCCGAATCCCAGCTGTACTCACTATCGCTGGATGCGGGAGACGGTGGTGTTGAAGGCTGCCTGGATGTCCGCCACGGAGCAGGTGGATACAACCAACTGCTTGTGCGCCTGGAGCTGCTCACTCACGTACTGCCAATGCAGAGAGCTCGGGTTAAGGCAGCCTGGGGGGACGTGGCTGTGCTGGCCAGCACCAGCCCACACCTACCCTGGCCCCTGTGCCCTCCGGGATAGAGCTGGAGCCCCCACCCCCACCCATGCTGCGCAGGGAGGCTGAAGCCACCAGATGACCGCTGGCTGCACGCCTGAGCTGGCGGTCCCAGCCCCCTGCTCTCACCTTTGGGCAGAGCAATCACCACCCCGCGATGGCAAGGGCAAAACTGCCCCAAGAACCAGGCTGTGCTCCTTCATATAGGGGGTTCGGTCCCAGGATCCTCTGATTTAAATCCTGCCATCCCACAGCAGGGCCCAGACCTAGGCTGAGTCCCCCTCTGCTCATTCCCTTCTCTTGCTCTCTCCCACTGGGGCACTCCAAAGTCCTGTGCCCCTGCTGGTGCCTGTGTGCAGCTCAACAGTGGTAGAACAGGCAGCTGTGCTGGACATTGCAAGATGCCATGATGGGGTCTGTGAGTGGGCATTGCTCCTTCTCCCCATAAGGACAAGAGTCAGAGCAGAAGCACACCAAGGATGTGCAGCTTGGGCCAAGACTTCACCGCCTCTCACTTTTTGTGGCCCTTCCTTCCACCACGAACCCTGTCTTGATTTTCCAGTACTGTTTCTGGACATCAGGTGTAGGTGCAGGGTTCCAAAGGGGTCTCACCAGTGTTCCACTGCTGTTTGCACTTGTGCACACACGTACGTGGCCCTGCTCACCATCAGCTGTCAACTCCTCCATGCACGGGGGAGGCAGGTGCTTGTCAGGGGCTGAGCCCATCCTCACATGGACACGATGGTGATCAGCATGAGGTGGGAAGGCCTCACATGACTCCCTGCCCAGACACTCCAGCTCTGACAACACAGTTCACGCTCCCTGGGAGCGACAGGCTATGCTCTCCCACCTTCGTGTTAAACAGCACCTCTGCTGCTCCCCAGGTGGAGCCTGGGTCCTCCCCAGAGGTGTCAGGGCATCCGAGAAAGCCCTGACCAGTGTAGTCACTGGGAGCCAGGACCAAGCAGTGAGGGTACAAGGCACAGTCCATTAACCAGCCTTTCTGGGACTGCTCAGAGCGCCATGCAATGGTGGCACGTGCTGGAGGAGACACACACCAGAGTTGTGCACGCAGCTCAGCACTGTGCAAACACACTGTCTTCCTGAAGGAAGGGCCACGCCAGGGGAAAGGAGGGAGCAGCTGGGGCCAGTTTCCCTAGGACACCCTGCCATGGTTGGGAGAATCCCCTTGGACCACGATTACAGCTCTCCCCATGCATCCAGATCCGATCACACCTACTCACCTGCCCCTGCCACTCAGCAACGTTCACCAGCACAATGCTCTCAGGGAGCTGCTCATCTGAGATCAGGATCTGGTTCAGCTGATCGTACACAGACTTCCGGGGCACCTACAGCAGCATCACCACAAAAGTTGACCCCAGCTGGCTGCCTTGGCCGCTCTGCTCATGGCTGGAGGCCTGGCAGGGCTCTCGAGTGAGAAGCCTCCAGGCGAGGCAGTTTCCAGGGCCTCACCTGGGTGCTGTGCCATGAATCTGGAGAGCTCTCGCTGTCCAGGCTGCTCGCACGGCCGCCCTGTCCCTTCGAGCTCTGCCGGTCCTTCACGGAGGTGCTGCGGGGACGCCACAACTGCTTGCTCTCTGCCTTGCTGTGAGCGAGAAGCAGGAGAGGCAACACCGTTGAGGAAACCCCACCTCCACCACCCCCCCCTCACTCCAGGGAGCCAACTTGAGCCCTCTGAGCTCTGGCATGAGGCGTGGACCCGCCTTACCTGGGGGACACAGCACTGGGGAGCTCAGCTTTGGTCCCAGGGCCCAGCTGGGCCAGCCTGTCCACGCTGCTCTCCCTCGTGGCAGCCTCTGCGGGGGCCAGCCGTGAACTTGGCTCCTCTGCAGCCAGCTCCTGAGGGCCACACACAGTCACTTCACACACACCACTCTCCCTGACCTGCCCCCTGCACCCATGGGTGCCCCTGATGGCCCTGCTGGAGAGTCAAGGCTGCAGGGCCTCGAGGGGGTTGGGCTGCATCTCCTGCAGACCCTAACCCTCCTTCCACTCTTGTTGCTCTCCAGCCCAACCTACTTGTCCCCCCAGCCCTTCTCCAAGGCTGGTGGGCACCCTTGGTATCCCAGAAAGCAAGGTGAGGCCTGAGGAACCTCCAGTCCCACTCTTCACATCCCATCGCTTGGACTCACCACTGCAGGGACCTCCACTCCTGGCTCTTCCTGTGGTTGCAGTGTTCCTGGCTTCCGCTTCTCTGCGTCGCCCTGGGGGACAGGGAGTGGGGTCAGAGGAGGATGGAGCGCCCCAAGAGGGGCGGCTGCCAGTGACCCATGCCTGGCCTCACAGAACACATGCTCCCACAGGGGAGCCTGGTATCCTCCTGGGACCAGCCCCAGAGGATGCCCACCATCACTACCTGTCTGCCTGCGCTGGGAAAAAGAAGAGGAAAGAAGGGAAGGAGCAGCCCCAGGCAGGTGCTGCCAGGAGCTGTAGTCTCAGAGGGAGCTGTGGGGATGCTGGACTGGCTGGGGAGGCAAGAGGTGGTGGTGGTGGTGGTGTAACTCACAGGGCTGCCCGACTCTTGATCCTGCCCTTTCTGGCTGTGCAGACTGCCGATCTCAGTCTGGGAACCAGAATGAGAGACTCCCTCAAAGAAACGCCTGCAGAGAAACAGACAGACGAACAGACAGACAGACAGACGGGAGAGAAAAAGGCAGGAATAAGAGAGGAACAAAGTCACCATGATCCCAGCACACCCCCGCCAGCCTGTCCCAAGCACAGAGCACTGTGGAGAGGTCCCTAGAGGACACAGGGCCAGACACCTAGGAGCAGACCTGTCAGAAGACTGCCAGCCCCACACACCATGGCCTGCTGCAACAATGCTGGCAGCAGGGGTAGGATGGGGCCAGCTCAGACCAACAGGGCTGAAGCTGTGAACCTGGCAAGCTGGAGGCAGGATCCCTGTCTCCTAGCCAGCAGTGATTTCTCTCTAGTGATCCCCTAGCGCTGCAGTGCAGGGTGAGGAACCACCACCTTGCCCCATCTCACTGGTGCATGGTCTCTGTCAACACCACAACTCCAATGTGTTGTTGAGCCTCTCTGTCCCCTCTGCACCACCACAGCCTCTACATATTTCCAGGGAGGGCTCCTTGTGTTTGCTGCACACTTTCAGCTGCACACTTTCAGCTGCAGCTTCCACCTTCCCTTTCTGCTTTTCCCTTTCCTGAGGCTCTGAAGACCACAGTACTGCACACAGAACCACGCCACAGGTGGCACAGGAGCACAGCAACGTCCTGTTTTGTCCCCTAGCACTTAAATTTGCTTCTTTTTAGGTCTCTGAGTTGATGTTTTGGTAGAGTTTTACAGCGCAACTCCAAGGTCCTGTTCCCAAGTCACAATGGCCAACACAGGAACTCCCTCAGGGCAGCAGGACTGTCTCTGCCACCAGTGACAGCTTCCACCTTGGTTTCCCCTTTTTCCACTCAACATTTATTTGCCAAGGACCCAATACACATCCCATGGGTTGCCCAAAGTCCAGTCTTTAGGAAATCTATCTTTAGGCTCTATCACTGGATTTCACTGTCAGCTTTCCCAGGACCCTTGCAGCAGCTGCAGCCCACCTGCAATGTGTGACTTCCCTGCAGGAGATACGAGCCAGCTTCCCTCCAAGCTGTATGTATGTATTGGCTCGCTATCTCCTCAGAAAGGACTCTGCTAACTCACACAGTGTGCAGATGGGGATACCAGGTTGCAGGTTTCCAGGGATGGCCACAGAGGCATAGCATATAGAGTAGTTCTGGTAGGACTCTGCCAGGGTTTCCACTGTTTTCTATTGTCCTCATCTGGATATATCTTCAGCTTTTGGCAGGATACCTCTGAAGATCCCAGCTGCTCCTTTCCCTTTCCTTTTAACACGTTTCCTCATTTGTATACAGCACGCTGTGCTGCCAGAACAACAGTGTTTGTCAGGTTATTTGCTGCTCCTACGAGGACATTTCATCGCAGTAAGTGATGGTTCCCACCACAGAGCAGCTCTTCAGCAGCAGTGTGGAAAAGTCAATGCTCAATTTTCCTCTCACTGGCTGTGACCAGCTGCTTCATGACATGTTACCAAAGCTACAGCTTCAGTTGGCATTCTGCCCTGGTGGGACATTTTCTCCAGGTCACACAGGGATAAATTATGTCTCCAGTTATTAACATATTTCTGCTCTCTCCAGGACTCCAACCTCTGCTACAGGGTCTCAGGCGTTGTCACCACCCTGTAGAGTCATTACTTTACACTTGCCTTTTTTCAGCCAGTCATTCCAATCCATACAGACTATGTCAGTAACTTAAGAGTCAAACCAGAGAAATGAGGAAGTTTTCTAATACTCCACCCCCCAACCAGCATCTCTCCTGCACTCCTCTGTACTGTCCCAGTAATCCCACCAGAACGTGACATATCCCTGGTGCCACTGGCACCTCAAAAAGGTGTCTTCATCCCCTCCTTTTTCTTAGACATTGGATGTGTTTAGATTGTACGTGCTTGGTCTGGCTTTCAACATCCCATTCAAATGGGGCTGTTCCCCCCTTCTCCAAGGAAGCTGTGTCTGTTTCTGTCCCCTCTCCCTTGCAGTTCAGAAGCTTTCATCCCTAGAGGATGTGCCATGCTGAGCACAGAGCTCTTCTGCAATTATCAGCTCTCCCTGTTCCAGTTTTAAACTGTTTTGTTTAAACTTGGCTCTCCTATAGGCATGATTGATCCTGAGTCTCAGAAGGTTGAGATTTAGGTAGATCCCAGCCCTTCTGCACAGCCTCCTTCTGTTTTCAATGAATCAGCCCCCTCTCCCCCAGCCACTTCCCAGTCATTGACAGAGACATCTGCTCCTATGCCTCTGATCTTCAGTCAAAGGCTCTGACTGCTGATGTCTTACCTAACAGTCTCAGTTCTAGCTCCAGTTTGGCCCCAGTGCACGAGCAGCCTACAGCTGCGTGGCCCCTGGCTGATCAAAAGGATGGCTACCTGGTCCCAGTACCACTAGCCCAATCCAGGGCACCAGCCACTACTCTTAAGGACTACCTTAATGCCACATAAACCTTCATAATGTCTAGCAAGGCTGTCTATGACGATAAATAAATGCAATGTGAGGATCACATCTTGGATCTGTAAGCTGGACTGGAAGGTTATCACCAGCTGAGAAGGCAATGCAGGGCCTTGGAACCATGCAGTCTGCACTGAAGACCATGGTGGTCAGCTCCCACAGCTCCTTAGGAGAAGTACAGACCCAGGAATGTGAATTCAAGGGGACACACACTCCACACTGCCACAGCCTGAGACACTGGAGAGCAAACCAAGCTAGGGACACTGTGTGAACAGGCTGAAAACCAGCCCGGGGCTCAACAGGCTGCCCTACCACAGGCAGCAATGAACCTCCAAGGAAGACTGCAAAGGCAGGTACAAGCACAAACCAGCACTTACTCCAGGATGCTCTCCTGGTGAGCAGATGTTTGCAAGTGGGCACTTGTAGAACCAGGGTGGGGTCTTATATTTAAATACTCTCAAGAGCCTTTTCTTACAGTTCACATAGTTTTACTTAGTTTACACACATAAACTGTTACCTGACCACAAAAAGACCTTCCTTTCTCCTCCACAGCACCTTTGTTTCCTTAAAGTCTTTGATGAGAGACCATGTGAAACTCCCTTGGAGTCCCAGCCAACCACCTAAGCAGCTCCCCCTTGCCCACGCACCTGCTGTCTCCTTCACACTGACTTGTGGGTTTGTGGAAACCATGGCTTCTATCATACTCCCATTTCTTTCCCAGTGCCCACGGGTCCCTGAATCCAGCAGATTTAACTTCAAACAGTTTGCCTGTGACAGCCCATGCTAGCTACCCCTGCTAAGTACCTTCAGCAGGGATTCCAGCTAATCCAAATTATATTTACATATTGAACTACAGAAACAATAACGACAACTGAGCTTGGCTTGGCTAGAAGAGACCCAGCACACTGTGGGGCAGCCGAGCAGAAAGACAACAAAAGCCAACTTTCTCATAAAGGGACAGTATGGAAACAGAACAGCCATGAGCAGAGAGGCCAGGTGAACACAGATCACGTGGGAGAAAAGCCTGGTTTCACTGCATGGTCCGCTGCAGACCTCTGTGTCAAGTCAACAGTGCTTGGCAGAGCAAGTCAAGCCACCGGGTGCCTGGGGAATGGGGTGAGGAACATTGCTGATGGCTGCTAGTCACATCTCCACAGAGTGGGAATGCAGCATGCAGATCTCACAGAGACACAAGGACCAGCCCAAGCAGCCACAGAGCACTCAAAAGACAGACATGCTTCAGTTTGGAGAGTCCTGAAAAGACCAGGACTGCCAGCAGAAAGATACGAGAGCTGGGAACAGCAGGGGCTTAGGTCAAGCAGGTGCTCTTCCAGCAGATCAGTGAGTGTCAGATGTTGGACTGGCAGGAAGTTAAATGAGACTAAATGTGAAGAAACTGAGTTTTAATGGGCAGTTCTGAGTTTATTAAACAGGATCTGCAAGTGAGGAGCTCAGTGGTGCCAACAGAAGATGGTGATGGGAGTGGAGACAAGACAATGCCTGCATTAGCCCAAGCAACAGCCAAGTGTCAGAGGGCATTCCACCAGGTCCCACAGACTGTGCTACCGGCTGGGGACTCCCTGCAACCCTTACCTCAGGGTGGGCTTGGGGGTGCTGTGCACACTCTCATTGTCCTCAATCTCCGGGCCGCTGTCACTGTTGTTGCACTCTTCCAAGCTGTCATAGAGCAAGCCCAGGTCTTCTTCTACCTCCTGAGTCTGGTCTACAGGGTCAGAGTCCAGGACCTGTGGGACCAAGAGATATGTAGTCATCTGCATGCCAGGCCAGGCATGTAGAACCTCCTTCCCAGCCATGAGGCACACTATGGCACTGTTCCCACCTCAGGGAGCCAAGTCCAGGCTGTGGAAGAAGCAAGTATCAGTATCATTGGGCCAAAGGAGGGTGCCATGAGCATGACATCTGAAGGAGTCTCAGACATCATACATAAGTATGATAAGTATGGGAGTTACGACACCGGGGATGACCTCCACTGGCTATGCTGCACACTCAGTGCAGGCTCCAAACCAAAGCCAGCTACCCCATGGCTGATGCCAGCCTGCTCTCAGTCATGAACAGGATTGTCCCTGCAGTGCCAGCTCCCAGGGAAGAGCCACTGTATGACAGCACCCTTCCTCCCCTGGACTCTCTCCCGCACAGGAAGGTGTTTTTTGAGCATGAGGCTCAGACCAGACTTCTTGAGGCAGAAGGCTTTGGAAAAGCCAAGGCCCAGTGTGTGCCATGTCTCACACCACCTTTGGTACCATCCTCGAGCACCTGCAGCCTTGTGCTCCCAGTGAGTGGGAACCAGCACTCTGACACCTACACATTTGCAGGAGACACTGCCAGGTGGGCAGCCTCCCCACTTCTTACCTCCTCCGTCACTTTAAACCTCTTCAGCAAAGCCACAAATTTCTGCTTGAAGTTTGGTTGCTAAAACAAAACAAGGGAAGAAAAACGATCAGCAAAACTATCAAACCACGTTCCAAGATGACTCATGTCCAGGCCATGGTTGCTCTCTCAAACATGCTGTCAGCTCCTTTCTGGATTCACAGGCCCACGGTCACCTATGATCTCCCTTGCACTTTAAATCTGATGTAAGATTTGGACTAAATCTGGACTCCTCAAGAAGCTACTGCATGTTGGCATGAGGGAGGGTGCAAGGACTCAGACTGTCTCTGCTACAGGCTGGAATGGCACTTTCTCTCCACTTAAATCCCCTTTCTCCCCAGACCATCTGGCTGAGGAATGCTGCCTTAAAGCAAGAAAAGGTGGGGAACAAACTCAGGAAGAGGATGTCCTCCTGCATGGCTGAAGCAGATGGGACAAGGAGATACTTGGAGAGCAGGGGCTGGCAGGGTAGCTTCCCGCTTCCACTGACTAGCAGAGGAGCTGCTAACGGTTCACCCTTTCTTGCACCAACCTTCCCCTTCCTCAGGGGGGGAAAGAGAAGAGACCACATCACAGCAGCAAGTCAAAACTTTGTTGCACATGGACCACCACTGATACAAAGCCAGGCTAAGCACAGTACAGACCATGAGCTGGGGTACAGCTCTGAGCAGCAAGCTAACTCATTAATGGCAAGAGGTTCGTCCCTTCTTCTCAGAGCCAAGGGCTCTCTCCCCTGCTCTGCACCATTGCCAGAACCCCCCCCAGTCTCCCACCACTCCCTGCAGGGAGCGCAGGAAGTGAATCCCTTCCATCCCTTTGATCACGTTGTAAATGCTGATGTTACTCTGGTCATTGATGTCGTTCGGACCATTTTCCTCCTAGCCTTCTTGGTTTTTCTCAAGTCATCCTCTTCGTCAAACAGATCCTGCAGGCAAAAGGTCACAGCACATCAGAGAACCTCCCAGTGCAGGGAGCAGCATCTCCTATAAGTTCCCCTGCACTGTGCTTGCCCACCATTTCGAAAAGCTTTGGTTCACTCTGCTCCCAGAGTCGTGCTTCTCACTTCTCCCACCTCTCTCCATGCAGCTCCTTCTCTCTCTTTAACACTGTCCCCCAGTAGACCTTCTTCCCCAGAGCCTTTGCCTCCAGACCCCTCCAGGAGGGGAGATGAGAGGGCTTCGGGTGATCAAAACCCTCAACTCCTGACTCTTGCTCCAGAAATGGGACTAGGACATCAGCTACCCTGCCAGCCCTACCTTACCTGACCCTGCACAGCATCATCGCTGGCTTCCTGCTCTGAGGAGAAGCTGTCATCCTCTTCTTCAGAGTAGTTATCAATGTCTGGGGAGCGATCTGAAAGCAGACAGTGCAGATGCCACAGCTAAGCATGACGCCCATCACAGCTCCAGTGAAATGACAGGTATTGCTGGCAGGCGCTGGGGGACACACTCCGTTACCCATGTCCTGTCCCAAATGCTTGCCTTCAGGTCTGCAATGAGTGCCAACACACCTGAAGCTTTGATTTTAGGACCTGAGGGGACGCTCCCATCCTCATGGTCAATGGGCTGACTGGACAAAGAGTAGATGCTGATTTCAGCCACTCGGATGTTCGCGTCCTTCATGTTGCTGTGGAGGCCCAGAAGCTGCCCACCATCCGTCGGGTGCTGCATCACCTAGGTGGACAGACAAGCCCCCTGCCAGGGTGACACCACGGCAGCTTCCAGCCCACCCCTCTGTCTTACAGCTAGCCAACGAGCCAGAGCACTCACAGCACCGAGCGCCTGCCAGCCAGCCCAGCTCCCTTCCCAGCACTGGCACGGGGAGGCCATGCAAAGCTCCCCTCTGTTCCCAGCACCCTGTACCTCGGCCATATTAATGATGCCCACTGCAAGGGTCTTGTAGCCCAGGATGGTGCGGTTCTTGTATCTCTTCCTCCGCTGCAGCATGATCTGCAGTTTGTTACCATCTCTCTTGAGGAAGTGTGGGTACTGGGGAAGGGAAGCACAGAGAAGATGGCAGCATGAGGGCAGGGCTTAGCATGACACACAGCTAGAAAGCTCTTCCTCAGTGCTGATGTAGAGCAGAATCTGACCTGCTGAGCTTTCAGGTGCCCCTCAAAGGCCCCCTGCACTCCACATCATCCTCCAAATCCACACTGCCCAGCAAAACAACCCCTGGAGCAATGGAGCAGCTGGCCAGCAGCAGGAATCTGTGCTATTACGATCTGAGCATGGGCAACTTCAGGAGGCCTCTCTTCAGAGGCTGCACCCTTCACACTGAGCCCCCAAAGCCATGCTTGCTGAGAAATGCCAGGTGAGGGGAGCACCAGGGAGCCCAGGGGACCAGGCAACACAAGGTACCTGCAGTGAGAAGGTCAGCTCCAGCTCGGTCTCCATCAGGCCGCCAGGTGGGAGGACGTATTCATTTGATCTCAGGACTCGCTTTGAACCCTACAAAATTGGTAGATGCACACAGCTAGGTTGGAGTGTATTGGCCACAGACTCCACTGCCCCACACACGCAACTCAGTGGTGTTGACAGCCCACAGGGAAAGACCCAGTGCCTTGCCTCTGTTCCCTTCCACCTTACAGAGACATCTTACACCAATGAATGCTTCACAAAAGCCTGGAGTTTCTCCTAAGTTGCCAAAGCTCCCTTCTCCTTGCCCACCCATCAGGGAGCAGTTGCTCTGCCCAAGTCTGCTTTGGCAGGCTCAGTCTGGCTCTAAGTGCAAGGGCACCCAGAGCCCATCAGATGCTGTGGAGGGGGACACTGCCAGAGGGAGCCACGTGCACAGCACCAGCAGAGGAAGGACAGGGTCCCAACATGCTGCCCAGCAAGGAAAGGGACAGGTCCTGGAGCACATCTCTGCCCCCCAGCAGATGGACCCACTGCAGACCCCTGCCCAAGCACAGCTGGCAGGATGGCTCTGCTAGGACCAAGAGAGGATGTTGCAGGAAACAGGGGTTCGTTTGCCCAGTTTGCCTCTCAGAAAACTCTTTTCCTTGGGCAACAGTCATTGTCTCTCCACATACACAAAGGTTTTATTGCCCCAGGAGGACAGGAGGAGAGGCACTCTAACCACATGCCTCCCTTTGCTTCTGTCCTGGCTTTACTATCTCTATGGCTTGGCTGCTGACAGAGACACCGCATGACTCGGGGGATGAAACACACTGTCTGCATGCACCAGGCTCTCTTCATCGCAGGGTGGCACAGCTCACAGCCTCCCCAGCAGGCCCATGTCCACACTGGCTGTGTCCCTGCAGGGTTGCAGGACCAGCTCCAAGTATAAAACAGCCCATGGTGGTTCCTCACTGTCTCCTGTCTCACTGTGAATGGGCCAGCAAGCTGACATTGATTTAGGGAGGCAACAGGATAGGCTAGGAGAGCTGTTCTTGCAAATCAGTTATCATTGCTTTTGTGAGCACTCCTTAATTCAAACTGTGGGCTAGTGAGAAGATGGGGCAAAGCTAACCAAATAGGCACACCGGTCCAAAGGAACTGGGTCCCATCTCATACATGTTGCCTCTTCTCAGGTCATCATTGCATCCCCACGCCCTTCCCAGCTTGATCCTGACAGATGTCACGGCCAGTAGGATCCTAAGTTGGCCATGCCAGAGATTAGGTGAGGTTAGAGCTTTGGTGAGGTTAGAGCCCCCAGCCCTTCATCTCCATTGCAAATGGGACAGCAGCCCCAGAAGTTATTAATGTGCCACCTGCATGCTCCTGTCAAGGAGACCACAGCTACATCCCCTCTGCAATCAAAGAGAATAGCAAGGGGTACTGATGTGTTTCAGCAACCAGTGAACACCAAGGAAGCTTGCTGATGGGAACTTCAGCAGGGTCCACCAAGCCTGGGTGGTGCCAATATAAGGCCTTTCTTGCACCTCTCTTGCCCTCTCCCTGGAGTGGAGACACTAGCACAGGTTGCTCAGAGAGGTGGTGGCTGCCCCCTCCATGGCAGTGTTCAAGGCCAGATTGGATGGGGCTTTGAGCAACCTGGTCTGGTGGGAGGTGTTCCTGCCCATGGCAGGGGCGTGGGGGTGGAACTAAGATGATCTGCAAGGTCCCTTTCATCCCCAACCATTCTATGATTCTATGCTTGTTCCCAGTGCTGTGCCAGGAGTGAGGCTTTCCTGTGAAAGCTCATCCTAAAACTGAAGAGAGGAGGCAGAGCTCACCCCCTTCACCATCTGTGAGCATTCCTGGCCAAGAATGCACCGACTCTTCCCTCCTGAACTCTTCTTTAATAAGAAATGACAGGTTGTCACTATGACAGTGACCATTTCCATTAGCACTTCTCCCATTTGCTGTTTGTTGCAGAGAGATTACCCACCAAAGATTCATTCTTCCATCAGAACACACATACTGGTGCAATTGTTCTTCTTGAAGATGCCATTTCCAGGGACAGATTTACAGCAAAGGAAAGGTGAGGACAGCCTGGGTGGCGTGTCCAGTGAGTGAAGGATCCATAAACATCACCATCCTGTGTGTTACTGTTATTTATGGCTACGGAGTTACACTCCCAGCTCCAATCCTAGGCCCCCAGTGAAACACCGATGCACATCCGTGTGGCATGCAAGGACTGGGACAAAGGCTGGTTCGTTATCACAGTGCAAGCAGAAGGGAGCAGCAGCAAAGCTCAGAGACCCCGAAGACCAGAACTATTTAGGTCCAGGCCAGTCCTTTATAGGTGCAGTGACCTGGCAGGCTGTACCCTGGCTGAGCTCAAGCCCTAGGAGATACTCTGCCCGTGAGGTCAAATGAAGGGAGAGAGATCGTAAGGTGTAAGTTCAGCCAGATGACCAGCTCCTAGGGCACCATGGAGCACAGCACTTGGGACACGGGGTAGAAAAAGGGATAGTCATTTACTGCAAATGTGTGAGGTACAGTCCTCTCAGTGCTACCTAAAGCTCAAGTTCAGCCTGCGAGGAACGCTAGGTTTCACAAAATGGATGGCACTCACATACTCAGTAGGAAACACCTATCACCTTCAGGAGCAAACCACTACCCAGCAGAAACTACTGTTGCTCCAATTAAACAGATTAGAAAATATCACCTGGCAGCTACTACCTGCCTATCAGCAACAGGGAGCTTGGAGCAATTTGGGATTTCAAGTAAGGTCAACACAAACCTCATGAGGTTCAATACAGGCAAAAGCAAAGTCCTTCCCTAGGACATCCCATGGGAAGAACCCCAGGCAGCAGGACAGACTCTGTAGAAAGAGACAGGGGGGATTCTGGGGGATATCAAGGTATTCCTACACTGGCAGCATGCCCTGTTGCAGCAATGACACCAATCTCAGTCTCAGCAAATGTGCAGGCAGAGAAAAGGGATTCCTCCCCTCTATTCAGCACTGGTGACACTATGACTGGATTCCAGAGCCTGGAGCCAGAGTTTGGGCTCCCCAGTACAAGACAGACACTGACAGACTGGAGCAACTCCAGCAGAAGACAACAGGATGGTCAGGGGCTGGAGCATAGGACATACAAGGAGAGGCTGAGTGAGGTGGGTTTGTTCAGCCAGATAAAGAGAGGGTGAAGGGGGAACTTTACTGCTGCCTACAGACACTTCACAGGAGAGTGCAGAGAAGACAAACAAACTCCTCTTAGAGGTGGTGCACAGGGACAGAGTGAGAGGCTGGAACACGGAAAATTACCATTAGATTATGGTATATTTTTTTTCTCTACATATGCAATCAAACCTTGGGACAGGACACAGGAGGACTGAAGATTCTCCATCCCTTGAGAAATTCAAACCTCAACCAATTTCAGGTATAAATCTGTCCTGGTGGGTCTTGTTTAAAACACAGTGCTGAGGCTGTAAGTGCAAACCAAACCTGGAAAAGGAGAGAGAACTAACACAGTATGGGAGGCCAGGCCAGGGCAGACAGCAGAGCACTACCCAGAACTCAAGCTAAAAGTGCATTCTGGGGGAGAACAGCCCATTAAATACCATCAGCAAATTTAGTTACTTAGGGGATAGCTGGGATTGCTCAGGCTGCAAAAAGATTAGAAACAACACATGTGAGGTGCAGACAGAAATCCCTCCATGTTCCTTCCATGCATAGCAAGAAGGAGCAAAAAATCCCTCAGGGAGCAGGGCTGGGGCAGCAGGCAGGCCTGGCAGAGGCAAACGAGCTTCTAAGCCTGACCTATTTTGTAGCACACATTCTGGTCTGCTATGTAGGTGCTGCCAGCATCGTCCCTGTACAGCAGCACCAAGGGTTGAACCTGAGTCACCAACCACCACCTGCAAGCAGGTGCAGGAGGATCTGCAGCCCTCCCACAGCACCTGTCACAGGAGCTAAAAGTTCCAGCAGTGCTGGCACTTGTTTTCTTCTTTCTTGGATTGTTTCATCTATTCACAGCTCAAGACTGGGTGTTTCTGAATTACAGTAAGTCTCTCTGCTGAGAGGGAGCACCATGTGTCCCTCCACACTACAACCAGATTATCTGCACCTTTTTGGAGCTACGCCAGGTACATCTGAATCTCCTAATGCCACGCTGAACAGTACACAGAAGGGAATGCTCTATGACACCTCCAGCCTGTTAAAACAAATGAATAACGAGGGATAAAGGTTTAAAAACCATTTCAGCAATATGAGAGTAAGTCACCTTTTTCACAGTAGTTCAGATTTTTTTTCTCCCTGGAAGCCACTGAACATTAAATATCCAAATCACCTCTAGGAAATGGGTATGTTCTGTAGACACAGAAAGCTCCTTAGTCCTTTCACAGAGGTCCTTTCAGGTGAAGGATCAGTAACAGCACATGCCACACTTGGAAGCTGTCTTTTATGCCCAGAAGGGCATGATCACTGTGAAATGGAGATCAGATATTCCAGACAGGCTTACACCATCCTTTGGGTCACATACAACCATTGAGCAGACTGTCTCCAGTGCTGGGGCTGTTGTCTTGGTGTCACCCCTCTCGGGCAGGGTCAGAGCTTTGTCTCCATGCAATCTGCCGTTCAGAGCAGCAACTTCCTGACAGGCAACTTCCTTAACCCAACAGCTATTACTGAAATGACATAAAATATAGCTCCCCTTTCCACTAATCCCCAGCTGCCCCCTTGAGGAACTTGCAGGTCCTCCACAAATTACATGCATCGACTGTTGCCATCCAAAAGATGGAGATGGCAACGCCTGCTGGGCAGCCTTCAAACAGCTTCTCCCTAGCATGACTCATCTGTTACCTAGGAGAGAAGCAGGAGGGATGGATCCATCTGAGGCCATTCTGTAGGCAGGCTGTGCTGAAGCTGCCTACAGCTTCCATCTGCCCCCCAGAAAGGCTCAGCAGACCCTGACCCTGCCAAGGCGGCTGGTCAGGCAGGGGGAAGCAGCCCAGAAAGGCACACAAGTCCACCCCACTCCCACAACAAGTGTTGAGCCACGGGGTAATGTGGGCAGAAGTATTCTCCTCCAGTTCCCTTCAGCTTTGCAGGGAGTCTAAACCAGCATGCAGCCACAGGTATGTGGCCACACAGAGAAGAGGTGACCACATTTAGATTAAGACCCTGAATGCAGCCTCCCTTCCCTGGCAGGGAGAGGAGCCCTGCAGTGAAGAGCCCCTGTGGCCTCAAACAATCACTGCTGAAACCTGTAAAATGATTTTGCCCACAGGGTGCCAGGCTGGCCTGTGGCAGGGCTGGGCATGACCTGTTCGAAAGAGCTGGAGTCCCTCTCTGCAACCTCTTCCCCATTTGCAGGGTGTGAGAGGGGGCAGTTGAAGACACACACGCTCAGCACGTGGCAGCTCCAGCATGAGGAGGCTGCATGGGAGCCCAAGGTCCCCCAGTCCAGAGAAGTGATGTAAAATGAAGGACATACAAGCAGTGAGGGACCAGCCCCGTGGGACGCACAGCCCCCCATGGCTCTCAGCCCCCCAGCCCTGTGCTGCCAGCACCCTTGGCCCAGCCTCTCCAGGGGCCAGGCACCTCTCTCCTGCCCAAGGCGCTTCCTTACCAAAGCCTGGACCAAAGGGGCACAGGTCTCAGGGCTGAAAGCCCAGTGCTTTCAGCTGTCCCGAGTGGCACCACGCGCACGGAGATGGAAAGGTCAGCAAAGTGAGTCATGGACCATCAGCGTACGGATCACAGTGTCCTCCTGCTGTCTTCACCCCAGGCCCCGAGTTTCACACATTTCCCTTTCAGATGTCCTGTGCCAGTGAATCAGGGCTGCCGCGAAGGCAGACCCCAGCTTCCAGAGCTCCACTAATACTGCACCTTCCAGCACTAATCCAGGATTTAGATCCTAACGTGTGCCGCACAAAGAGCTCTGTGGGAGCACAAAGCTGCTGAGCTCCCACCCCACGGTGCTTTCAATAGGATCAGCAGCTTTCCTGCCAGCTGACAAGAACGAAGGAAGGACACCAGCATCCCAGCTGGATCAGGGGAGCTGTGGTGAGGACAGCATACTCCAGAGGCATCTTGCTTCCATGCTGTCCTTTGGCAGGTTGAAGGGATGTGCCTGCACCCACAGGGACCCATCTCTCCACCATCGGCTGCAGAGAGGGAGGGGGAGGAGTGCACATACCAGGATGGGGGCAAATTCCCTCTCCCCTTGGTGACAAAGAGCCTCTCCCTTCCCCTCTGCCTGGTTCACAACAGAGGCACCAGGCCTAGCAGAGATGCACCAAGAACGGGAGGGAGCAGCAGAGGCAGCAGTGAGATCACACGGGGTGCAGATGTCAGCACAAGTCATGCACAGAGCCACTGATTCCTTGCACCCTTCCCTTCCCAGGGAGGGCATCTGGATGGAGGGCACTGCCAGAAACCACCAAGCACACCCCTAAAGGGTCCAGAATGGTGGGGTAGGGGATGCCAAACTCCAAACGTCAGCTTGAGAGTTGGGCCTTGGCTGGGACAGGCAGGGAAGCGAGACACCCTGCTCCAGTGCAGAGCCCAAACTAAATTCATCCTCGATACAAACCAGCACCGGGCAGCTTGCTGCTGTCCCCAGGCCACCATTCCCTCCTGCCTGGGAGCCAAAATCTCCCCCAGGCCGCTGAGCGAGACAGAAGCAAGGGGTTGGCACAAGGTAGGGGACATGCAGACCAGCACTCCACAGAGGGCAAGGATGGGCTTGCTGCCATGGGGCAGCAGCGACGAGAGGAGCCTACCTGAATCTTCACAGCGATGAGCACAGAGCTCAGCTCTTTGTCCAGCTCTTTCAGCACTGTGAGTTTCTTCAGGCGCAGACTGCAGAGCCTGTAAGACAGAGAGAAGGGGACACATTGAGGCACCACCATCCCTGGGACCCTGCCACATGGTACCCGGTGCTCAGAAGGCAGCCTGGATGCTTGGTCCAGCCGCAGGCACAAGCTTGGCCGAGGAACACTGGCATTCATGTGCCACCGAGACAGCCCATTGGGGAAAAAAGGAAAGGAGGAAAATTAACAGAGCTAAAGCAGGCTTAAGGGATTAGCATGCGACAGGAAGCCCAACAGCAGGCCATGTGGTGCAGAGATCCCTTCCCAAGCAGGGCTGTTGCCAGCTCGGCTTAAATCTATCTTGGCCACAGTGCTGTTTATTTATAAAACCAAAGCACTTAAATCTACTCTTATCCTGGACTTAGTTAAGGCAAATGATCCCATGTGGACATCACAACCCAGCTCTTCTCTTGAGCGGTACCACACAGAGCTGACTTGGGAAGCCGGGAGGCAGCAGCCCCGCAGGAAGCCTCGTCCAGCAGAGTCACCGTGACAACCTCAGATCCTGGGGATTCAGCACGGGAAGTGGCACTTTTAGGAAAAAACCATGAAGGAGCCTGGGGCTGAGTGAGAAGAGCTACTTCTGCTGCTCAGAGGATTAGTCAGTGCCCGTGAACCAGCCAGCCACCCTGACCTCCTGCCCAGGAGCCTGCAGCAGGACTCCCATGGAGACTACTCACGAGGAACTGTGTCAGGAGCACAGCCCAGGTGTATTTTTACAACAAGCAACACCAGCACGCTCATGCTGTGCAAGCTGGCTCTGTGCTCCACGCTCGACATCTACACTGCTGCAGCCAGTGGTGCCCAGGACTCATGTGGATACCTGAGATTCAGGTCACCCTTCCTGGACAACAGATGGGCCACTACCAAATACCTTTCTGTCTGACACACTATGCTCTCTGAGGGCCAGAGCTATTCCTCCCTGCTTTCTGGGGGTTTTTTTAGAAGGAAAAAACCCCTGCTCTTGCTATGCTAATGTACAGCAACAGTGTAGAACAGCCCAGAGATGGAGTAACAGAGCCAGCCATACTGCAGGTTTGGGGCTTCCAAGCACTCACCTCCTACCACATCCCTGCCCTCCCTGCTAGCATGGTTTCAGCTTGTGAAGAAGGTTTGCTGGACTGTGACTGCAACCCTGCTGCTCCATCCTTCGTGCTTGGATAGCAGGGCACGGTGGAGACCAGAAGTCAGGAAGCTGGGGGTGCAGGCAAGCTCTGCCCACCTCTTTGCCAGATGGCCTGGATTCCTTCAGCCAAAGACCAGGGCTACAGCCCCTTAAGCCCTCATACCCTGTGCATCCCAGCACTGCAATCAGAGATCCCACCTCTGTCTACTCTTCCCCTCCGAGCCTCTGCTTGTAGGAAGGGAGAAATCCTATCATCGAGGGCAGGCTTCTTGCTTCCCAGAAATGCTTTGGCGAGGTTAGGAGTGAGCTGCAGGGAGCATGGCCAAAGACAAGGAGGCCACCTCTAGGGCAGGGAGGACAAGACAGAGTGAGAAAGATGGGGTACAGGAACCACACCAGGTGTACTAAGGAAAAGCTTGCAAAGGGGCTAAGTTTAGCTAACATCTTCACTAACCAGTGCTAACTTTGACTGTTCCTAGTCCCTAGACAAGCCAAAGAGAGGAACGAGGCTTGAATGGGTACGCCAAGGACAGGACATCTACTCAATTTTTTCATACAGCACTGATCTAGTTGTGAAAGTTACCTGCATGGAAAAGTTACCCCCAGAAGATTAAAACTTCCATCAGGATATCCAGTCTTAATTTGAGAATATCAAAAGATTATAAATCTACCTGGCAGTTGTTATCACCATAAAAGCAAGCTCCTTATCCAAACTAATCTGCTCACGAGCTCTTCATGCCTCTCTGAAGCACTCAGTACCTGGTATCTTGTCCTCGGGAAGATGTGTGTACTGACCAGCTCTGCCCCCCTGGGCAGCTTTTCTATCTCTGACAAGGCACTTCAAAGATTCTTCCTTCTCTTCCTACCCCTCTCCAATTTTCAAGATCTCTTTCACACAGGGGGATACCATACCATGTGCTTGGCCCCTGGTCCTTCCCATAACACATGCAGGAAAGTGGTTTCCCCCTTCCACCTCTGTTCTTCCCCTCCTGCAGCACTCAGATCTCACTAGCTCAGGTGGAGCTTGTATCCTTCAACTCTGCTTTCTGAAACACCACTACCCTTCCCACAGGGATTAGCTCGCATGCTCTAGAGTTCAAATGGACATATTTGCAGCACAGAGGCACACAGTTTTTAAAAGGGTGCTTCCCAGCAGCTTGGCTGTCCCTGATGACCCTCTTTTGATCTTAAGCAATCCCTGCAACACGCAGGTTTGTGTCACTGCCCGGTGTCCCGTGCCTGTGCTGGACAGTAGTGGGTCTCACAATAACCCCTGCAGATCTCTACAGGACAGGGTTGATCCATGTTCTGTGAACATGTCAGCCCATGGTCTTGCCCAGAACTGATCCTCTTGTCATCCCCCCAAGCTACTGAACATTTTGGTAGGTAAGTTATAAATCCGGATCTACTTGCCCATATAATCAAACAGAGTAAGTGGCAACTGCTCTTATTTCACTAGTAGTTCCACTGCTCTGCTGTGAAACTACTGCAAGGATTTCCTCTCCACCAAGTAGTGGTGAACATGACTGTGTAACACTGATAGCAACAGTGACTGACAGAAGGAAAATGAGCTCCAACAGGACAGTCTGACAGCCCACTGGAACTCCAGTACTCCTACACTCCACCACTGGTCATTTACTGGGGAGAGGTACTCAACATTTCCTGGTATTACCTTCAAAAATGCTGCCTTCTTTCCATCACTGACTGGGATGGTCCATCAGCCAAAAATCCCCTTTCCTGACCACGGCTTTTAAACATGCAACAAAATAAAGCAGCTCCTACTTTTCACTCACTCTGCTCTACGTACGAGACACCACTGATGCACACAGAGGGGAGGAGAGACCTACTCTACTTTCAGAAACCAAGCCCCTGTTGCCAGCAAAGAGGAGCGATGAACTGGGACAGCAGCATGACGCTCTGCAGCGCAGGCATCAGGAGGGGTAGGTGGGCCAGTTACAGGCTTCCAGATGAACTGGGATGAAGGCCGACGTCAGCCTGCTTTGAGAGCCTCCCCAGGGGGAAGTGTGACAGCACGCAAGGCTTGCTAACGCTCTCCTGCCTCTCTGCCCTCCAGCAGATGCAACTGCTGCAGCCTGGGAAGGGCAGCAAAGCCAGCTGAAGTGGTGCAACACAGTAGGGTGCAGAGGCCAAAGGCTGTGACAGCACCCTCCTTGGGTCCTCAAGGAAAGAGCTGGGACCAGGGACACCAAATGCACTGTCAGGGTGATTAGATATTGGAATAGGTTGCCCAGGGAGGTAGTGGAGTCACCATCCCTGGAGGTGTTCAAGAGGCATCTGGATGTGGCACTGGGTGATGTGGGTTAGTGGTGATGTAGGTAGGGCTTGGACTGGATGATCTTGAAGGTCCCTTCCAACCTCAATGATTTTGTGATTCTGTGTCTGCTGTGTATCAGATCCCCCAGCTGAGCTACACGAGGTGGTGTGCAGCACAACAGCCCTGGGGCTGACCGGTAATCCTCTCCTTGTCATGAGAGGCATTTTGGCTCCCCAGCAACCTGGCTGACAGCAGCTTGCTACCAATAGCACACGTCTGCTCTGCTGCTGGATCCAGAGCAGACCTGTTACCGAAAACTGCAGTAGGTATGACTCATCCTGATTCCCAAGTCATCATCCCAAAGGAAATCCCAAAGTATGAGGGGCAGAAAGACAAAACTCCCCAGGTTGTTGCGTCCCTTCATGTCCTGTAAAGCATTTCACAGCTTACAGTTCTGTCTGCCTTAGGAAATCCAGCCTGTTTTCTCTTGTGACTATTCCTGGTCCGCTCTGCTAACCCACCTCATTCCAAATGCCTCCTGATGGACCAAACCCAGGGCCAAAGCTCAGCCATCCTGGAGGACCAGCTGACACTCTTCTTCCTTTTGTCTCCCAGGGGTGTAACATCAAAGGAACTTTGTAAAGCCCATGCTGAGAAGGGGTTCCTTCTCCCCACAGCAGCAAGAGGGCTGCACTGAGCTGGAGAGCTGTGCTACGGAGGGCAACGGCTCCCTGGGAATGGCAAAGAATGCCCATGTCAGCGGGTACACATTACCCAGAGCAAGAGGGCATCCTCAGTCAGGACAAATGGGAGGCAAAGGGAAGAAAACAGAAAAAAACCTGCAATTAGATATGCCTGCCTTTCCTTGTCTTCATGGCTGGCTGCCCACAGCTGCCCAGTCCTCTCACAGCCCTGTGCTCTGGCCAGCACACGCTGCCCGGGATGGCCACTCAGGACAGACTGCAGCCTCCTTCCAAAGGGGCCAGTGCAGGCCCTGCTGGTGCAGCACATTAAATGGGACCTCTGCGTCACTGTATTGAACTGGAGCACCTTTTTGTTTCATTTTTCCTATCCTCACAGGAGAGACAGTCCTCCCCAACAGCCCTCACTGTTCTCATCTGGCTGGGCAGTCCATTCTTAAAGAAACATCACCATCTCATGTACATTTATCAGGCATGCCCTGCTTCCATCAGCCCTTGGAAGGGTGCCTAACTCTTTAATCTCTGGGCAGATGATCTCAAAACACCTCTGGTTTGGTCAGTGACCTGCCTTTGAGCTTGCTGCACCCAGCTGCTCTATTAAATAAACACACTCAGAAGCAGCTTCCCCACTGCAGGGACCATGCACAGGTCTACCCAGGAGCTCTGACTGCCACCCAGAGGCCTCCTGGGAACAGCTTGTTGTCCCATCACAAGCTCTTAGCATTCCTCTGTGTTCAGACATGTATTTCCTAGTATTGCAATACCACGTCAGGACCAGAGTCAGTCACAACAGAAGCATGGGAAAGAGTAGGTCACACCCCAAAGAAATACAACCGTCAGGACAAGGCATAGCAGACATACCAGGCTGTGCCAAATGCACCTACGGGATAAGAAGGCTCGGAGAAGGGACAAGAACTGCAGCAGACCGTGTGCACATCTCAGCCAGCAGCAGCAGTGATCACCAGCACCAGCTGTCAGAGCTGCTTGCTACCTGTGTGAAAGCAGCCAGGTGTGAGGGAGGATGGAGCACAGCCAGGCAATGGAGTCACTGATTTTGCCTGGAAGATGTAAGATTCACTCAGCACCACAGAGGCGATCTGTCAGATTTCTCAGGAGAATATAAAAATCTTTCTAAATACCTAACATGATGTGCAAAGTCATTCTCCTCCCCAGGCTTTCAAAACTGGTGTCTGATAGCTGCAGCCAAACCGTAGCCAAAACTGTTCTTGGACCAGCCACTACGTTTCCATCACAGGGTTTAACAGGTTATGCTTTTGAAATATCTGTGTTAAAAGAGATCAGTCAAGATGCACTGCTGAGTGTCCCCCAGCCCTAAACATGGGGAGTCACACCAGGAGAGGCGGACAGAGCAGCAGCACTGCTGTGCTCAGGGTGCGTGCTGCTTTGGTTCCAAAATGCTACATCTACTCCAGGCTTTTGGCTGCTTTGTGCTGCCAAGATGCTAACACACAGGCAGTGCACGTGGAAGAAGATCTGAACTACTCACAGCACTGCCTTTCTAATGAGAAAATGGCTGCTCAGGACCAGAGCTAACATCGAGATCCCTCTGCCTCTCTGCTGCCCATGGCACCATGAGGAAAGGGGGCTGCTCCAAGCAGCAGGGCAATGAAGCAGAGGCGTGAGGATGCTCAGCTTCTTCAGTGCCACCACAGAGGTTACAGTATCCCAAATACAGGCAGGGAAGGCCTGGCTGCGATGGAAAAACAGTGTGCTCACAGGGATACCTGGCCAAGGCCATACACCGTGTGAGGGAGCACACCCTGCTCTCCAGCATCTCCCTGGGCACAGAGAGCAGTGACACTCAGCCCAGCAAAGCTGCCCGGGGTTCCTGCTGGTCAGGCCCGCACTGTGTGCTCCAGTGCACGTGTGCATCCTCCTTGAGGCTGCTGAGATGGCCTCGGAGGTTTGCACCTGCCTCCTCACACAGGCAAGCGTGCACCAGCATCTCTGTGCAAACTGCTTCTCAACATGACAGATGCTGCTTTCCCAGACCAACGCAAATGCCACAGTGGAGACAAGTCGAAGATAAGCCTGTATGATGAATTGCTCCCTTCCTATTCCCAGGCAGATTTCCCCAAGCACCAACGTCCTTTGCAGGCTCCACAGCTACAGACAGCTTCACAGTTCTGGACTCAGCAATAGAGGCAGCCTTGACAAGAAGTGGACCATTGGCCTCCTGACTGCTTGTGCTGTGGAGTTGTGTCTAGGACACAAGCGCTTGCCACAAACCCTCCCTAAAAATGCAGGCAGATAAAGCTCTGCAGAGAGTAAGTATGTGTGAATGCATGTGAAAGATGGTCCCTCAGCAGGCATTCCCAGGGCTGGAGTGCTTCAGAGCTATGGAAATCTTCTCCAAGAAGGAATATTTCTATTTAGGATTATACTGAGCAGGTACCTGAGTGCAGATCCCTCCAGATCTCCACTGGTGAGCTTTTGCCATGACAACTATGTATTCCTGCTGTTTATTTAAACAATTATTTCTCTGTGTGAGGACTTTACCCTTTGTGCCACAGCAGCCTCACTTTTTAATAAGCTCTTTTGAGAAACCTTGCTGAAGGCCTTTTGGAAATCCAAGTAGTATACCAACTGGATCTCACAGTTCTTATGCCTCAACAATTCCAAAACACCCGAGAGATAAATCTTCTTTTTACAAGAGCCCATACGCCAACATCGTACCTATCCATGTACTCCACTACCACCATTCTTCAGCTTCTACTGATGTGCTTGATGCTCACTAGCCTACAGTTGCTCAAATCTCCCTTAAAACCGTCAGAAAAGTGTTGCTTCCCATCAGCCACTCCCAGTCTCCTTGGAAAGACACTGGCTGAAGCAAGAGCCTACATACTGCACTCGGTAGCCCAGCTATCACAGGCTGGCATCTGTCCAGAATGCTCTGGTCAAGCTAGTCCTGGGCTATTTGTTCAGGTTTTTTCCCCATTTTTCCATGAGTTCTTCTGCCACCACTTCAGGCTGTAAAAGGCTTTTCCAATGCACCCACTACAGAGAAAGGTCCCAGCCAAGGAAGCACCCAAGCTGCTCACCTCCAGAGCCAGGGGGCCATGCGTGCCCTTCTTATGGTCCTTCTGCAAACATCACATCAGCCACAGCCAGGACTCAGGGCTAAGGCAGTTCCAGATCAAACCAGTACAGCAATGTTTGTGTTCTTAGGTCCACCCTAACCCAAATGGTGATCATGCAGCTATCAAGATAATGTCACACAGTGGGATACTTACCTGGATTTTTTTGTCCATTTTGTTAAAGACTCCACAGTCTCCAACTGAATTAAAATAATTGATTCAAAGTGTCAAGGCTAAGAAAACAACAGAACTACAGCAAGGCTACATGAGCACCCTTAATCCAGCCCTATTTAATGTTTTTGTTTCAAACTTTTCTAACTGTGGTTATGTACGTGCATTCTTCTTGCACTGAAACACCCTGACCCCTTTTACAAGGGGAACTTCATCTTCTAGATCAAGAGATACAAAACTATTGAAACAAAAGAATCCTCCACTACTGGAGCAAAGTTTCTTAGTGAACGACTGGCATCCCAGCTTCAATTTTATGACACTGCCCACGCAGTGTCCAACACTTCTGTACCACCCTGTCCACCAGAACAAAGATAGCAAAGCCACTATGCCCTGCAGCCAAGGGATGAGAAGGGATGACAAACCAATCTTGATTTGTCACAGTGATTCTCAAGGTTATTCATCCTCAGATGGAAAATCCTTCCCTGAAAACAACTTCAGTCTATGAATCCATCACATCAGAAGGGATGGTGAAAGAAATAGTCAGTGATGCTCAATTAACTGGAGTTACTTTGTCTCAAGCCTCCCATCTCTCCAGCCTTAAAGAGAAAGAGCAAACAGAGCCTGGCAGCCTCTGAAAAGTGTCAGACACACCACTGAACCTATACAGCTCCCAGAAACGTGGGAGGAAGTAACACCAACAGAGAGACTGCAGCAGAGCTTCCTCAGAACACACACAGCTACACCAGACATCCCCTCCATCCATCCTCCCTTCCTCTGAGAAGGCCTCCAGCGTTCCTGCAGGCACATGCAGTTGCTGATGAGGCTGCCAGAGCACAACCCCCTTTTTGGACAGCTGGGTGACCACAGCAGGAGAAAGCCCCAGTGCCAGTGCTGCTGCCAGTGCCCTCTGTCCTTACATCCTCCACCACTGTCACCTACAGGCACCACCCAGCAGCCTGAGGTGGGGTGGGGGTTAGGGGGGCTGCTCCCTGCAAACAGACAGATGTGGCAGAGCCCTTGAGCACGGCTCCCCTGGCAACCAGAGCAGCAGTCTTTTTGCCAGCTTCCTACCCACCAGCTGCCTCCACAGGATCTGCACGAGCAGCTGCCTCCCTGGCGAGCACAGGAGGCACCACACACAACCCTGGGAACAGAGCACCCTCTCTGCAGCCATGCACAGCATGAGAGCCAGTGCTTCTCCTGAAAATGATCACTTTGACTCACCTTGTCAGACAACTTTAACTGCCCTTCTGCCCAGTCACGACTGGTCTGCCTGTTGTCTTTGGTAGACAGGTCCTCAATGAGGTATCTGAGCAAATTCAGATTCGGGATTATCTGGTAGGACAGAAACAGCCTGCTCTCAAAGCAAGACAGAGCTGCATCCAAAACTGACCTCCAGCTATACGCGTAGTATAAATGGTACCCAAAAGCCAGTCACCTGGGGAATGTGAGACAGGACACCAAATCCTACCTCCCAGACCTGAGGAGGGTCTGAGGAGGCCCCACAGGAAGCAAACAGACTAACAAACAGATAACTATTCCAGGAGAGGACAATGTCTATGGAAGACATTTACTCTACAGCAGCCCCCAGTTGTTCCCAGCACTGTGAGCCAGCCTCCCCTTCCCAGCAGACACACTGCCCCAACATTCCCTGTCAGGACCTGCCACCAAGTCAGCAGGCACACAAGGGCTTAGGTGCCCTTTGGACTCTGCTCCAGCCCCAACACAGGCTGCCATACTCCAGGAAGGTGATGGCCAGCAAAGTTCACGTGTCCCTTACAGGCTGGTCTCCAGCTGCAGGAGGGCACAGCACACAGCTCTGTTAGGGTGGTGCTGCCAGTGGGATCTCAGGATGCATCAGGCAGAAAGGGAGAACAGGCTGCTGACACAAGTCACCCACGTACATGATATTGGTTCACACAAGCCAATTTCAGAAAGAGTTGATGAAGTTATTACCATTATTTCTACCCTTGTCTGCTCAATCTTGTTGTCCTAGTTACCAAAGCCCTGGTGACTAAGGCAACCAGCCTTGGCAAGTAAGAGGCAATGAGACAACACAATGAGATGTAACACAAATATTTAAGATTACTCTGAAAGAGCAAAAACAGAACAAGTAACAGCAATTCTGTGCCCACAGCACCACCCCTGCCCCTTGGTGTTTTACATTTCTCATCACCCCCCCAGGAGTCTGGGAACGGGTACTATGGGCTGGTTGTGATTTACCTAGGGGACACAAAACGGACCGCAAGCCCAACTCAAACGTGCAAGAGCTCCCCTTGAACACCCTCTTCACACGCCGAGTTATCTGCACAGGCACTAGCACACACAGTCTGGTGCCTGCTGTCCCAAAACGGGGTCCCTTTACCCAGTGTGCCACAATCCACCCCACACACAGAGCCGAGGTGTTTCTTTACTCCAGTTCTGCACAGAAAGGGAACTAGGAGATAAATCCACAAAGCACCACACAGGCACCTATGGAATATTTATCCCATTTAGCAAACACCAGGATCCGCCCTTATTTACACTTATTGGTTAGTAATTTAACACTACCAGTCTCATTAATTGTTCTCCCTGCTTCTGTTTAAAGGCACAGTGTCCTTTTAAATCAAGGCACATGTTCAGTGAGGAGTGGTCTCAACTGGGGAGCGGGTGTTTCTTGAGTCGGTGTGCTTTATACATCAATCAAGAGTCATAAGAAGACATCAGTTCTGCAGAACCTGTTGGATGGAAAAATAAAAACTGGCACTGCTGTGGATAAATATGATGGGATAAAGGTTGGACCTGATGACCCTGGAGGTCCCTCCCAACCATAATGATTCTATGATTCTATGAACACCACATGTTTAGCTTGACCTGAACCTCACAAGAAACACAAAACCAAGATTATTACAAGCATTTATATATTAAAGTTATCATATATATAAAAGTTTATTTATTAAAACAAGCTGGGATGTGTGGTCAGATCCTGAAGAGAAGATGAGAAAATTTCAATCCAGACACGGATATAACACCCCATGATGCACAATAATATGTTTAAAACTTGATTTAAAAGAAACAGAGAGAGAATTTTATCTCTTTCCAACTCTTAATTTCCCTGTATTACAGCTGTGTCTACTATTTAATTAATCAGCTTCTTATCTGTTAAAAAACATCCACATCAAGTGGGAAGTTTCATTTTCTTCCTGGTGATTCACATTGTCACGCTCATGGATACCCACCCAAGGCCTTGTGAGCGTCCTCGGGAGAAGGCGTCAGAGCTTCAGAAGGAAATCTGTGAGCATCTGGAGCCAACAGCGCTGCACTCACAGGAGTGGAGAGGACAGTTCTGCACAGGCTGTGTGTTCCGGCCAGGACCTCAGCTAGGAAGCATCAGGTCCTAAGTTACCTTGGGAGCTTTAAAAATGCCTTCAAGGGCTTAGCTCGGGGCCCTGTTTGAACTGCACTCAAACAAACCTCAGAGGAATGAGCTCCCTCGCAGCGAGCGCTGTTTTAAGAGCCACATTTCTGCCTAAGTCACTAACATTTTTTCACCTAAAACAAAGACAGCACAAATTTTCATATTACTTCCAAAAAAGGTTGATTTAAATTGTGGCTCAGCTCACTTTGACCTAAACACATTAGCCCTGGGAGACAACAAAACCACCTAACCACGGCAAGAACAGGCCAACCAAGGCAGCAGGATGGCTGTGCTCCCATCCATCGGCCCCATTGGAGGGAGGGAAGGCAGGCAGGATCTCCAGGTGGGTTCTGCCCTCTGCCTCAAACATTTCAAAGGCTGCTTTGCCCCCACTGCCCCTCTCACGAGCAGGATGAAGCCAGGAACCGGGCTGGGGCAGGAGGGAACCTATGCAGGTTGCCACAGCAACTCTGCAAATCCATGAGACCACCACACTCGGAGAGTCCAGACAGCAAAGCCCTTCTAGCACCGGGGTGACAGCCAGTTATCCTGCTTTCTGACACCAGGATTCCAAGCTTAAGTAAGATCAACCCAGCTCAATCTTGTGAATGGAAGATCTCCAAGGGGCACCAGAGAAGCTGGGACATCGGGCACAGGCTCCGTGTGAGCAAAACCAGGCTGTGAAGGTACCACGAGGCAGGTCCTCAAACTGCCACCACAACTGATTCCCCAAGGTTCTCCATTTGAAGGAACAACACACTGGAGATCTTTGAAGACTACACACACAGGTTTCAGAGCAGCATGCATGCTGTGTGCAGCACAAACAGCTTGTTCTCTGCTAAAGAGTAGCCTGAGCTGCTGCAGCACATAAAAGCATAAACTGAGACCCACTGGAGTGGGCAGTCCCCAGAACCACTTACTAAGGGCTGACAATAACTCAGAGCATTTCTTCCAGCATTTTCCAAAATCCCAGAAATAAAACTGGGCATTTTCCCTTCCTTCTCGTTTCCATCATCTCTCAAAGCTTAAGTAAAAGCTCTCACTACTTAAGTACCTGACATTCAACACCTGGCTTAAGCCTCAGCCAGACTCTGCTGCAATCCCTCTGGCTCGCAGTGCTGGCGAGAGCTTAACGTGATTGCTCCTGTCAGCCCCTCTCACTGCTTGTGACTGCCACGCACAAAGTACAAATTATTCCAGCAATTCTAGAGATAACCTGAAACATGAGGCTCATGTACCATTTGCATTTCTGCCAGCTCTGCTTCCCCCCCCCTGCACCACCCCAGCTTGACAGCCAGCCCAGCCTCACTCCTTGGGATGCTGCAGATGCAAAAGCTCCGCACTTGACCCCTCGCAAAACACCGTAAACCCAAACGTGCACACATTTCATTGGCAGAGGAAACATGAGATATATGCCTTAATTCTTCTCACAAGAAAAGAGATTCCGCCCAGCAATGTGAACAGCTATGAAATATGAAGAAAAAAAAAACCAGAAGATACAGGTAACAAACTCTGGTACAGAGATCAGGCACGTGGCTATGGAAAGCCCCTGCACCAGTTACAGCCACCTCTGCTTACAGGTGGAAGCATAAGGCACATGGTACGTGCCCCCAGCTGTCCAAGAACAAGCTCTGTGTGCACCCACCGGGTCTGAACCAGCACCCCACCTCTCCAGAGCATGCCGAGCACTCCAGAGTAACACTGCTTAGGGCCGAGACAGCCTCCCACGAGCTGGTTTTATTTGAGCATCCTGCACAAAGCGCTGCTCGCAGACATTAAAGCACTGGGGTTCAGACTCAGGGTCGATTCCCCCCTGGAAAAAGAAAGACTTAAAGGAAAGACTCTGCAGTGACAGAACAAAGAACTGTGGGGGTTATTTGTTAGCTGTTTCTGCCAGTTTTTTCTTGATTTCACACTGCTTTTGCTAAAGCTGGTATCTGTCCATCACACAGCTCTGGCTGAGAGCTGCACTCCTGACTGAACTGCCCCTCACATAACATTTAAAGCCCTGTGAATATGCCTGCCACTCGCTGACTGATGTCTGCTTGCAGGCCCAGGTACACCATGGCAATTTGGGCTTAGTACACCTCTGTGCTCAGGAAATTCTGTAACAGCTTCAAACATAATGAGAAAGGATAGTTCTTACAGAGTGCTGCAATCTCCTTGGGAATCCCTGTGCTTCAGTGCAACTCCGCTATGCTTTGGTGCCTTTGGAAAAGCCTTATTTCCAGTTACAGACGTATTTCCATCTCTGCAGAGAATTTTCATCAGGGAGTCACCTGGAGAAGGTGGCAGGGGAAGAGGACACTTGATAACATACCCATTAGAACTGGGACTCAGGGAGAAATACCTTACTGTACCCAGTTATCCGCCACACCACTGCTAACTGAAGCCAGCCCAGAACAAAACGTGAAGAGGACTATTTATCCATATTAATCAAAGGAATAAAAAGCCATTTGTGAAGAGATAAAATGGAGGGTTTGATCTGTTTACACTAGCACTACATCAGAAAGACCTTTCCCTTACGCCTCTGCACTCTGCAAACAGAACAGCACAGCTTTGTTTTGTGGACCTCACGCTGCAGGTTGTGCCCATTACAGAGCATGTGATGGGCAAGGCACACAACACGGGGTAACGTGTTACTGGTCACAGCCAGCTTCCTCCAGGGGGCCAGATGGTTCATTTCCAGGCTCATTTCCAGGCCCTCCTGAGAGATGTTCACAGAAATGAAGTACCACCTTTAGGAACACCATCCCTTTCAGAGGGTGCAGGCAGAGAAGCTGGTGAGCCAAGCCAGCAGCCCCCACCAGCAGAAGCCACTGCCTTGTTCTCCACCCCCTGTGATTCCCCCTCCACACCGTGTGTTTGAGCACATAATGAACTGACTCAACCTGCTAAGCCAGCAAAGAACCAGTGTGTTGTTTCCTCCCAGGCCAGCACTGAGATGGTTCACCACTGGAACCAGTGCCAGAGAAGGGATGCCAGTCCTGAGCTGCAAGGCCAGGACTGCCAGCTCATGCCATCCAAGGTGCCATGCTGAGTGTAGGTACAGTGGGTTTGGAATTCAACCACAGAAAGGAATAAAGCTCTCCCACCTTCTTTTGAAAGAACCCAACGCATGAGTCACTCCCAGGAAGAGCTTTTAATGCCAAACTACACACGGCACCCCAGAGTGGGGCATGCAGCTCAGCCAGGCTTCCAGTCAAGGTGAGACAACAGCAATTAGCCACTCTGGGGTTCCTCTCCCTCAGCATACCACAGTGCTAACACAGCTTGGCTTTATTTGAGTACTTCCACGTCACCTATTTTGTCCTGTGCTGTGCCTTGTGATCCACTGCACAGATTTCTATTGACAACGCTGGCTGTGCTGTGCTGACAGCTCACACAACAGCTCTGGGTCAGTGTCACAGCTACTTGCATTGCAGAAGATGAAAGCTGCCAAACAACACATATTATCTGAGGAAGAAAAAAAAGCTGGTATTTGAGAAGATATTTATTAGAAAACCATCCAGTGTCAGGATCTAACATGTCACCTCCTAAGGCTCAGCACGTAAGACTTCCTATTGGGAGGCAGTTTCCATATTTTTTAAGATTAGGAGGGATACTAGTCTTGAAAGTCTGCCTGGCCTGACCTCCTGTAGAACATACACAAACACCATGTTTGCTCAGGAAAACAGAAAACAGCCAAAACCCCAGAGAAAAACGGTCCATCATTTATCAGTAACAAAATACTTGGGCTGGTCTCAAGCCATCTCTGACATTTATTGCCCTTTTGTAAAGGTATGTCAAGAGAATAAAGGGCTACACAGCTAAAAAAGTGCCTCCCATCACACACTGGGTGCAACTCCTTTCAGCAGACAGACAAAAAGGCAGCCTGGTACCTGGAGTAACTCCTCCAGCAACACGAGGTCCGATACTCACTCACTGAACTGAACCTAACATTTGCAAAGTTGAAACTCAACAACTCAAAAGTCACTGTTGCATTAACCAGCACCAAAATCTTTACACTTAGAAGCAAAGTTACAGCTTTTTGAAGAGCTTGGATTCCCACCCTGAACAGCTCTGCCTGGATTCAGACATGGCTCCTCAAGCTGTTCCCTAAAAATCTTTTCCCTTCCCAAAGCAAGGCATTAATCAGCAGGAGAAAGGTTCCCTTGCCACCACACACTCCTGGCCTGCAAGTCTCCAACACATAGCCAGGGAGCTACAAGATGTTCTTTTAAAATGAGGACAATTACTATCATTACCTCACAACCTCCCAGCAGGGCACAGCCCCAAGCACCCAGGGTGCAGCACACCATGACCTAACTGTCCAGCTGCATCTCCAGCATAACAGAGATTAACTGCACATGAGACCTGCACAAGCTGCCCACAGCCAGCTCCTATGTCAAGTGCTCAGCTGGTTGGTCACCCAGTGGCTTTACCACTCCCTGCGTTCTCTTCCCTGGCATGGATCCCACTGCTGTGTTACCTGAACCCACAGATTTAACACCAAGTTACCTGCTGCAAGGTCTGGAAGCACTCATTTCCAGTTGAAGTGCAAGACCCTTAGGTCGCCCTGTATGGAGTCGGACTCAATGATCCTCATGGAACCCTTCCCACTCACAAGATTCCATGATTTTATGATATTTGAACTGTAAATGCCTCCTCTATCTTAATAAACTTCCCTAACATCTGAAGCATGTGCACCAACGACCATACAAAAAGCATCAGAGCAGCTGTAGGATTTGGTCACACCATGGTCAGCCAAACTTTCAGGCAGCTTCCAGAAGGGGCTGCGGACAGCTTTTCTTTTCTCCATATGCCCAGGGAGAAGCAACTGAGAGAAAATGGTGCAACTGTGCTGAGAAAAGCTTGATTGTTTTCTTTTATGAGAAATAAAATTTGTAATTACCCAGTCCCTTGCTTTGTCTAAAAGCAGACCAATTGATGGGAGATCAGTATCTCTAAAAGATACTTCACAGATAGCTTGCATGCCCCTTCCCATCTCTTCTGGAAAAGAGGAGGGAGGGCAGGGTTTCAGATGCACTGGGAGAGGAGGTTCCTCGGCAGGAAGGAGTAAAGGCAATGGGTGCTCATACCTAGCAGCTCCACTGCCTGCAAGGTTGGCATTTCTTCCCTCACCCACTGAGTGACAAACTTCCTGAGAAAAGACTGGAAAGCAGGCAGATTGTCTCCTCTCTGCTGAAAACATGCTGACTAATCCCACCTAGGTCCATACAAGAGAAGACGGAAGTCAGCTGCCATGGATGAAGAAATGAAAAATACAGTATCCTTCCAGCAGCCATGTTTCAAAGTGGATTTTCATCAAACCCTTGTTTTGCCTCCTAGCAGAGCTGCTGCTAGCTCTAGAGAGTCCCACCAGGCAATGTTGTTCTATGAAGGGACAGCTTCTCAGCATCCTCACCACATTACTCCATTCTCCCTTGGCTTGGTGAGAGAACTAACTCAGAAGAGAGAAAACAACTCCTTATCCTCTTAGCTTATCCTCTGCTAGGGATGTCAGCTGCTGGGAGTTAGTGCTGGAAATCATGCTAAGCAGCCACCCCAAACACCACTTCCAGGCAGGCTTTTCCACCTGCACGCCCAGGGCACAACAGTGTATTTCACACACTGCAGTCACACCACCTTATGCTTGCTGTGATTCTCTTGTGTTACTAAACTACTCACACTACAGGTGATTTAGCAAGGCAGCAGGAGGCTGGAAGCCTGCCAACAGCCATTGAGAAACAGCTTGAGATGCATCCCAACAGACAGGGGAAAAAACTCCACCACACACCTCACAGATCCGCAATAAAGCAGGTGCCTGAAGAACAACCTAACACTCAACACGTTTGTTACACCCTGGAGCTGTGGCCTCGGGAGCTGTCTGCAGTCAGGAGCAGATTTTACACTCGGTTTTGCCACTGGATGTAACCCAGTAATCCACAGTGTAGAGACAGATCTGATTCTAAATCACATGCTTTAGAAGCATCTCGCTTCATCTAGAAGCTGCAGCCACCAAGAAACACACAGCCTGTCCTGATGGAAAATTCCTTATTTTAGTAGACATCTTCCTTCAGAGCAAAATCTACATACACCTTCAAAAACAGAGCTTTACTCTTAATGAAAGGAAAGCTGCTAGCCTTGATATTCAGAGGATAACATTCCCCGAAAGCATAACCTCAGCAGGCAAAGTAAAAAGAAACTGAAGCCTGCCTGAAGAATCACAAAGCTTTACAAGAAACCTCCTACCATCAGTGCCACAGAAAGCACATGTCAAATTCTGTGATGGTGGAGAAGAAAGAGGCAAGAAAGAAATATCCCTGTGGGTCCCAGGCAACTCCAAACACTTCTGTTTTCAGGCACGTTCACATTGAAGAGCAAGATTTCCTCCTAGTCCCTAATGTGTCAGGGCCTTCCATTAGAGAAGAAAAATAAAAAAATCTATTTAGGAGGTGCTTGTTATGGACCTGCATAGCTTTGGAGGTCACTCCCCAAAGCACAGCAGATGTAAATCAGAGGAAAGGAAGCATTCAGCTTAGGGGAGTTTGCTCTAAGTCCTTCCTCCAGCGGGGCAGTTTGCTATTAGTGAAAAAGCACACAATAAATTCTTGTGTTTCAGGCTGTAAATCTTAAGACAGCCAAAACCAGAAGTCAGGAGATCCAAGATTGGCAATGGCTGCACATTCGCAGCTTTAAGTGCAACACAGTGCAACATTGAAAAGCTCTTTTGAATCAGTCGTATGCAACCTCTTACAAATTCCCAAGCTTGAAAATCCCTTTGCTGCCCAGTTTCACTGGCCTGGCCATTTTACCACCAGGCCACTAGCATTTGCCACCCCACACCATCTGTCATTAGTAGACCTACTCAATGAACAATTTGTTCAGGAGCTGCTTCTCCTCCCAACGCTGCAGATTATCCAAGCACAAGAACAAGGTCACTAGGTACAAAACAGGCTCCTTCTCTCAACACTCCTTTTATCTAACCCTAAACATTAAGGCTGAATCCTTAAAGATATTTGTTTCATAGCTGAAATATGTGAAATCTCAAGGTAGTACAAAACCTGAAAACATAAAGGGAAGAAAATTAGCAAGTGCAAAGCACGGCCCACCCACACTCACCTGTCCTTTATATAATTTGCATGTTGCAGGAAACAGAAAAGCTTGAGAACTGTGAGAACCAGAGAGATCCTAAGCAAACATCACAGGCTTGTGTTCCTACTCTGCTTTAATGGTACAGTTGAAAAATGGCTTTGGGTTCAACAGGACAGAAGAACACAAACTCTCCTCCATTTTTACCACCTGCGCCAGAGACGTGGCCAGTACCAGCTAGCAACTTTTTTGCTTTAAATGGATTTATTGCTCTTCTAAAAGGCTGAGCACCTCTGTCCCAAGAGGAGCAGGATGACGTGCAACAGGCAGAGCACAGAGTAGGTGTGATGTCCAGGGCAAGCACACTGGTGGAGCCAAGCGTTCTGCAGAGACGTGTGCTTCAAAGGCAGCATTTCAAACACTCTCCATCACCACTTCTCATCACCAGGTACCATTCAGAAGCAGCAACAGTTGTTTGCAATCCCATGAGCACCCTACAGGTATGGAAGCTGGCATGTAGAGCCGGCCCTCCAAAAGGAGTCCCCAGGTACAGGGAGATGAGGGAATGACTAACAGTCACATCGCCACAGCTCAAATTCAAAGATCTTTCGCAGTGCAGGCATTTCCAAAGTGTCCTAGACAAGGGTGGTAACCTGTCACTGAGGTTTGGTTTTATTTTCAGGTGAGTGGGAGGAGGTGCATGTATCCATGATTGCCCGTTTCAGTTACATGCCCAAAGAGCAACAGATGCTCTACAGAACATACATCACATGTTTTGTGAGAAGAAAGGATTCCCTATTGCAAAAATAAGGGAAGAAGTTGTTCAGAAGTCTCCTTTCAGGCAGTCTGAGATTATCTCTCTCAAGCCCAGAAAGAAGAAAGTTATTTCCTCTTCAGTGGTTTCACTTGCCATAGGTAGTCAAAAACCAAGAGCCAGCCTTACTTCCTTCCTTGCTTCCTTCCTTCCTCTTTTCTTAAATAAGATCCCTTTTTTTAGCATTTGTTGTTCTATCTCCTGCTGCTGCTGCTTCTGAGAAGGTCCCTCATCTTGCTCTCCACCCTACTGCTCAGACAGAGAAATCATACCAAATATCAATTCACCCGCATTGTTGACAACTCCTGGATCCTCCCAGAGGGCTGTCAGCAGCTAATGTTTGTTCTGCATAACAGGAATTGAATTCTGAAATCTCACAAGCTTTACTTACACCATCAAATATAACCATAGCTCACAAAACATCACATAACCCTACGCTTCCTTTTCCTAACCTCTTTCAGGGTGCTGTGCCGTCGGGTTATCGCAAGGAAGATACTCTGTAGAACTGTCTCCATCTGGATAGCTGAGGCTGTAACCACTCTGGAAGAGATCTACACTGAACACTTCTAATCTCAACACAAAGCTTGTTTGGCTTGAAATCACATCTACTCTGAAGGCAGAGATCATGCAGCTTCTCTCAGACAAAGCTACCCTGGATTTTAAACCTTGATCTACTTAGTTTTGCTTTCTTCCCAAAGAGAATTCCAACATCTCATAGCCAGCTCTCCTTGAAAAGTCATTTACTCTGAGAGTATTAGAAAAAAAATAGGTTGTAATTAAGCAGAGTTATTAATCTTTTCTCAGTTGGGACCCGAAACTGATTCATATGCACGTCAACAGGAGTGTTTGCCACTACAGTCAGGGCTGGACACAACACAAGTGCCTCATCATCTTTCAGAAGAGAATATAAGATCTTCTGGAGGCATATAACTAACTGTTTGTGTTCACAGCAGCATTTAGCTGGGATGTTGACCACTTCTGCTGTCCCATCACCAACCATTTTGCTTTTCTGCATCTCACCCAACAAGCTACTACAGTCTACGGCACAGTTTCTTACATATCTCACAGCTCTGCTGGCTACCCAGAGGAGAAATAACCATGACCACAGTGGTAGAAGTGGTCTTTAGAACATGCTTTTCAAGATTCCTCTTCTCGAGAGGATCTGCTAAAACCTCCAGTGCAAGAGACACTTAGATCTATGAAGGACATGTCCAGGTCACTTAAAAAGAGAGGCCGGAGAACCCAGTGGAAGCCAGGCCACTTACCATTCCTTACCTGGACAGGTAGACTAGACTCAAATTTTGGGGCCAACTGTTCTCACACTCCTTTGACAAACTCCAAGTGGTCAGTGTGAAGCCTCATCACAGTTTCTTCAGGTAATGGTCAAGGCACAGAGAGTTTTGGTGATTTCCTTCACAGACACCACACCCCTGCCTGCAAGGCTATGAAACCAAGACTTGCACGTTCTGATTGGAGTCTGGCAATGTCAGCATTAAAGGATGGCAGTGACTGGATTGCTTAGTGTAGTCACAAATAATAATGAGGTTAAGATATTTCCCTTCCCCGCCCCCTTGGCTAGGCTCTGAGTAGGCAGAAGTTATAAGGTAGAGGTGTGGCTGTTAAACCTTTCCTCCTCCAACTGTTTAAGAGGGGAGTTTAGGGTTAGTAAATTTGCCTCCTACTCATGGCTGACACTTCTCACCTCACTGGTTTGAAGGAACATTTACCTAGGCATGTAGGGAGCACGCACACCCTGGTGAACAAACAATGAATGAAACGGGCTCCTTGAAACCATCCTCGCATCGCTCTGCATCCTTTCACATTCAGTACCCACACAGATGCATCACTGGCAAACTCACCACTCAGATTTTGGTACTGCTGCTAGTCATGAAACAGCTTAGCCTGAAAATGCACCATTCTCTCCCACCCTCTTTCCCACACACACATCGGCTCTTTCCAGCAGACTTCTCTCCTCTTCCCCTCCCAACTTTCAATACCACCCCACTGGAAAAAGACAGTAAACCTTGAGGATGGCTGAGAGTTACCTCTGCCGTGCACCCAGGCACATCAGCCTGCAAACGGGGGGCTGGAAGAGCCAAGTTCTCCATCACGGGGGATCTAATAGGACCTCCAACCTCTCTCTAACTACTGATTCCTATGAAACATGGTTTTTTGAGGTAGTTGCCCTTGACAATCCAGGACAAAACTGGGCAAAGCTGGGCAAGAAGTTGAGAGAGCTGGACAGACACTGTGTATTTTCTTAGTAGTTTCCCCATGGAAGACTACGACTCATTTACTGTGTTACTCACAATATCCAAACACTTGAGGAGGGGAAGAAAGAAAACAAAGTAAAATTAACTGAGGACAAACCATACCACACAGCTGCTGCCCCACCTCGTGCGCAGGAGAGTGCAGTGATATAACCACATCCCCCAGGCCCTGCTACAGCAACACTTCACTGCTTTTACAGAAGGATGCAATTTAGAGTTAAGATCTGGTTCCAGGCAGAGAGGGGAGATTTAATCCATCTCTGCCACTTTTAATTGTTGGATGAATCACTTCACCTCTGCTTCCGCGCCTCACCCATGTCTATCCAAAGCATGGAGTAAAACCCCCACAGAATAGGCAGCATTTCATTATAGCACATCATGCAGCATCTACCACAACAGGACATGAGACTGCCACAGCCTCCTGGCGCCTCCTGTCACATAAACTGATTTCCAGATAATAAGCACATTGTCAAGAAGCATCTCCTGAGGAAGCATTAGGAGCTGCCCAGACAGCCTGCCCAGCATGCCACTCCATCACACAGCCATTAGCCTTTCTCATGCTCCACTGCAAGCTATGCAGATATTAATTGCCCCTACCAGGAGCAACATCTTTCCTCAGCACAAAGAGCCCTTAAAACCTCAGCAGAAAATAAAAATCCCAACTGATTTCCACATGCTGCTCCCCAAACCTTCCTCCAGACTCCACCAGTTCCTATGGTCCTCTGAGCTTGCTCAGGGGATTCCCAGCTGGCAGCATCCAGATCAGACAGCAAGGAAAACTCTGCTGCTGATCTGGCTTTCAGAGAGTTTCTCCCCAGTCGCCCCTTTCTGAGCTCCCTCAGGTTTCTCCAGTCTGTGGAAGCCAGGGAAGAATCACCAACCATTTTCTCCAGCTTCAGCTTTGTCTCTCCAGCTCAGGTAAGTACACCAGAGCCTATGTGAAGTCTTGTAAGGCTCTATTTTTTCTCAAGAATGACAGATTTCTTCCTCTATGAGTACTGGAACCATGTTGCAGGACATTGGCTTTGGGAGCAACCCTGCCACACCTCAGGATCACTTCTGCTTGACGATACAACTGCACAAGGAAACAGCAACACTGCAGCATGGAAACGGGCAGCTGGGAATGAACTGGAGAGAATGGGAACGTGAATCATCACTATGGCTTCAGGCAGGGAAAGGGTTATTTGAACCAGAAGAAGAGCAAGCAACTTCAGATCCTGGATCTGAAGCTAAGCCCCACTTCAGTGTCCAAACCACAAGGTTGTCTTTCTGCTCTTTTTTCAAACAAGTTACTTGTTTAACAAATAGCATGTGACCAGATTCACTGCTGCTGCGTTAACAGCCTGCCTAGGAACATCAGAAAGAGCTTACTGAGCAATCCACGGGGCAGCAGTAAAGCTACATGCTGCAGCAAAGTTTTAAAAAGCCATTTTTTATAGGCAACAGAAAGGGTCCATTACTTGGGAAACATCACATCTTTGACTGGGCATTGCTTTACTCAGGATCACTGTGTTTGAGCTTCCAGCTGCACAGCTGGGGTCTGCCCAAAAGCAACCTCAGGGCAGACAGAAAAAAAGTGACAGCACATTGATCTTCTCCCATTCCAGCCATGCTGAAATTAGGCATCAGCAATAGTACAGCTAACGTCACAGAACCTTCTTCACAAACCTAACAGGGTTTGAACTGTTCTGTCTACACACACAGCAGAATCGCTACACCAGAATCCAAACCCAAATCCACCCAGATCCGAATAGCCCAGATCCAAAGCTGCTCTAACAGGAGATGCTGCACAGCCAGGTGCAAACACACCACACCTCCATGGAGCCACAGCACCAGCAGCTTGCCGTGACTGTTGCTAAACAGCTCGCTCACCCTGTCTCCAGGCTAAAACAAAATGCATTAATGAATTCACCACCACAAAGCAGGCAGCGATTACAGAAACACCACTCGCCTGTCCTGCCTACGAGAGGGAAAGAACAAGTGCTTAGGGCACATGGTGACAAGTACCTTTCAACCCAGTCTGAAAGCACTAATGGCGATGCAAGACGGGCTACATCCTAACACTCATCACCTGGCAGGGCTTGCTGGGGGATGCTTCCAAGACCAATGGATGTGTGCCAATGCAGCCAAGCTGGGAAAAGCAGTGAAATGAGGTCAAGGTTAGTTCACTGATCCACACCAACTTCCTCCAGTCCTCTGCTGCAGGCATTTGTTCAGGTGCCAGTAGACACCTGTCTGGCAAACCCTGCTACAGTGACTTAAAACAGGGCATCCTCCATTGCCCAGACTGCCCTGCTGGAGACCTCCACACACGCCGACAAAAAGGGAACGCGTGCTGTACAGCAGCTTCTGTAAGGCACCATTTAACAACCTTCCTACTAATGATGAACACAGAGTTGAGGTTTCATTACAGCTTGCTACTTCTGCAGTAGCAAACCCACCAAACATCCCATACTGCTTTCTTTGCTGCTACCTTGAGCCAGAAGCACCTCAGATCCGACTACCTGCAGTCAGGAACCTGGTACCATGGTAAGATACACCTGGGAATAGAGCCCAGGGGAGGGACTGAAGTGGTACCACAGCAGTGGCACACGCCCGTGGAAGAGACAGCGTCAAACCAGCATGGGCATCCATTTTTGAGGCTTCTTCATCAGTGCAAGAAAAAAAATTACATAAAAAAAAATAGTTTAATTCTAAAGAGTTGCACAGTTGAGATTCTTCACTCAAAAGAATGATTCTCACCAAAACTGGTACATTTCTGCGTAAGTTTTCATTCACTTGCAAGGCAAGCTGTTATTAACCAGAGCCTGTACAACACAGTTCTCGGCTCAGATCCTTGTGGGTGGAGCAGATCACTGAATTAAGGGTGCTCGTCCATGCTTCCAGTGATTTGTATTGCAACAGATAAAGTTATCCTCAAATAAGTATTTCAACAATAAACAGGTGAGATGAACAAAGTGAAAATGCACAGTAATGGGAAGTTGTCCTTTTGTTTGACTGGAGATTAAGGAACATAATAGGCAGAGAAAAAGCTTGAAAAGCCAAGGGACTTGACAAACATCAAGGAAAAAATGAGTAAATTATTCATGTATACAGTGTGCTGTGAAATCCAAATAGACATCCTGAGTCTCCTCCTGACAAAGGAGCGCACAGGAAAGGAAGCAATACTTTCAGTGAGCAGCCTCAAACATAAGGTACGAGAGGACTGGAAGAAATGTCAGCTTATGGGATTCACATAGAAGAAAATTCATAAAGTATAATGAAGGAAAAAGCATCATTAACAGTGAAAAAATCTGAAAGTCGTTAAAGAACAAACCAAGCACATCAAGAACATAGTCCAGCTGAAAAACACAGCCATACAAGAACAAGATGTGCACCTTCACAAGCAATAAACTCTAAATCCTGAGGAAAAAAAGCAAACTACTTTGAAAAGAGAAAAAATAAGATTCAAAATAAAGATTACTCAATTACAGGTATGCAGGGCAAGGCAGGCGCAAGAAAAAAATGTGAGAGCAGCGCCCAAATTATCAGCAGGGCTTTTGAGGGAAAGGAGCAATGAGAAGAAAGTGGATGTATTGATAAGGTAGAAAATAAATGGACTACTAGAAGGTAGCTGAAGGAATACAGGGGAAAATGCAGAACAAATACAAGGGAACTCTTAAAAATATATAAATAATGTAAATCTAAAAAAAAACCCCTCATCTAAATAATACGGATTCAGAGACACTACTTGAACTGTTACTAAAATCAGCAGAAGAATCACTGAGAGGCTTTGGATGAATATGATCTTCTCCCCTTGTAGAGAAAAGGTGTTCAAGAACAGAAAGAGTAGCACAACCCTTTAAAGGGAGCTACTCTTGCTCTAACTCTGCTACCATTGAAACAGCTTGACAGCTGTTAGCATTTTCCAGCTTTGGAAAACAGAATCAAAGACATGAGTCCTGCCATCATCCCAAACTTCCTATGCTGATGAGAATTTATGCCCAGAAAACAGCTAAAAATACAGCTGAGCACGGAACCTGGGCTTGTTTTGTCCAGGAGATGGTCCCACATGCCCTGGCTTTGGATCTCATGCTACATTAAGATATGCTCGCACTGAAGAATAAGAAGCATGGTAAGAAGGTTTTACAGTGGAAGTGTAAAAACCAGCAGGAGTAGGAAAATAAGGAGGAACCTAGAAAAACGAGGACAGCAGCCAAAATCCAACAGGAGTTTTTATATACTGAACAGAATCCCTCACTGAGCTGGACCACAGGAGAAACAGAAAGAGCACGAGAGATGACAGTAGGCAGTAAATCATAAAGGAGATGGCATTGCAGAAAAAGCCAATGTGATTTTGGGCACAGAGGCTGAATCACACTGCAGAGCAGGGAGTAGCCACAGTTACAATATGTCCGGGCACCTGAAATCCTGCATCTCTCCTCTGGGTCCACCACAATGAGTATATTGAAGTATTCAAACAAAGTCTCACTTATCTAAGCCACTTCTAACTACAACTGCCTGCTTCCCGGAGGCAGAGACAGGTTCCTGCTGCCATGTCCTGCAGAGAGGAGTACGACACTCTCACTTCTTGTTTCCCAAAGCAGTACCCACCAGCTTTGATGTAGTTAAAAACAAAACCAAACCAAATTGCATCAAAACAGAAGTACAGCTTCCCCATCACCTGGGATGCTGGAAGCTTGGACCAGATAGGACACCAGGAAGGTGTTTGGAAAACTGCCTTGCCCAGATGCTCATCTTGGCACGCTACAAAATGCAATGTGTTTCTCACCTCTGGCTCTTTTTCTTCTGAAGCTGACTGGAGACATACATTCAAGCCAGAACCATTCCATATTGCAAGCAATTACAGAAGAGCACCAGTAAGGATTTCATCTAAGAATGGATCTGCTACAGGAACCCCATACTGGTACTCTGCAATTTATTCTTCTGACAGGATTAAAGGTCAGGGGATCTCTGTGCTGGAGGAGGGTGCGCTATCACACACTACATGGCTGTTGGGAACCAACCACAAGTAACTGAACACACCAGAGGAAGCAGAATGAGCACTCTCAGAGTACTAGAGCAGTAAGAACAATGCAATGTTTTTGATAACCCATCAGCCAACTGAGCTAACACAGCCTAGCTAATGAATGAAGCACTGGAGAGCAAGGCTAGGAGGCAGCGTGCCAGGTACTTCAAATAAAATTAAGCCTTCAAGAAAGTCACTTATTAATATTCTAAAGGGAGCACATCCCCCCATCAATCATGCTGGCAGGGGACACTTGTCCCGAGTCCCACTAATGAGCAGAAAGAAGGAATACTGGATCCCAACTCAGTTATAGTATGCTCAGAAGGGAAACATAACACTGACAGAGGAGAAGTCCCAGACATGCTCTTCTGCGACCGACAAGCCACAGAGCGTTGAGAGACAGTGGACAACACATCAGACATGATACGTTGCAGGCTTGTAGACAAGCCCATAATATTAAGAATAATAAGCAATCCAAGGGCTGTTTAGAATATTTTGTTTTCTATATAGGACTAAAAGAAAATAATAATTCAAACACGGCAAATATCACCAGTTACAAGAACCAGAAGCCTCTCCCAAGGCACTCCTTGTGTGGAGCTACTCTGGTTTGTCACAGCTTCACGATATCTCCGTAGCTTACCCAGAGCAGATTTTGCTGAAGTTGGAAGTTTACCATGAGAATGCCCGACTTACCCAGGAAACCACTCAAGAACATCTTGGGCAGTTAAATACATGTTATTCCAAGTGGAACAAGTGTTTCTTAAAGGAACACCCAGTTCAGAGGCTCTTCATCACCATCATCTTCCAAGAAGGACTCTCTTAGGGGTTGTAGGAAAGCCAGGCAATACTCCTTGCAGAGAGGACGCAGGCCCCTGAGCCCACAGCTGATGGAGCAGCTTCATGGGGCTGCGAGATGCTGCCAACCCACTTGCTGTGCTGGAGGAGAGCACGTCCCCGTGTGACAGGTACTGCCCGCTGCAAGGTTTTCTGGACCTCAGGCAAAGGAAAGCGTGCAACCAGCTGAACAAAAAGTCTGACCTGACCCTCCATGAGGTGTCAGGTATAGACACTGTCTGTTCAACAGGACAACAGGCTTGCAGAGATGAGGACATGGCCCTTCAAAGGATCATGACAGCTGGCACTCACAGGGTATTTCCAGTTGTGCTTGCAACAGCTGCTCTCCTCCCAAGAAGATATTCATTAGGCTATAACTTTCCAAAACACACACTTGAAAGTTTTAATGACAGAGAATTCTGAGCATCTTCTGAAACATCCTGTCCTGGAGGTGCACATACACAGCCTTGCAGAGCGAGTCCGAACCACACGCATCTCCCCAAGTCAACACTTCCCTAACTATCAGAAGCAGGAGACACTGTGTTCAAGCACATTGAGTGTGTGGGCGGCGGCAACACTTGGAATGTTTTGAGCTCATGCATCACATGGAGATACGAGGTACCCGGGACGACATGCAGTGTATTCGAATCCTTGGATTGTAATTTGTACAAGCAGAACCTGCCCTTGCAATCTGAGCACAACAGCACTGATGCATTAGCCAAAATACAGCTCATTTCTCTCACCTCTAGCTAGAAACGTGATGACTTATCACTGAAACAACATCCACGTAACACTGAGCACAACAGCCGTGTCATGGAGAAAGACTGAGAGTGAGCACAGTCACACAATCTCCCCTCATTTCTTAATTAAGAACTCGCCTTTATGGGCTCTCGGATATTAAAGAGGAAGAAGGCAGAGCAGCCCTGTTAACAGAGGTTGAAAAATACCACTGCTCAGAAAGAACAAGACCCCGGGCATATTTGCACAAAGTCCTCTCACATGTTTTTCCCAAATGTGCTGCCTAATCACGTCCAGAACAACGAAAACAGTGAGACGCTACCTTGATGCAGACAGACATTTTAGTTTGCAAAGCTCTGGTTCATTCCTAGCAGTCTCCACGCAGCACAAACCTGCTACAACCCTTAAGGGTACTTACTTGCATGGTATCACAAGAAAGACACTTTCTCCCACCTCAGAACACTGCTATGGAGACTTTTACTCGGTTAACCATGAGTGGAAGTTCAGGCTGATGGATCGACTATTTCAGCAAAAGCATGCTTCACACCCTTGCAGAACGAATCCACCTGGAGCACTTTCCTTCCAGGGCATGGCCATAGGAAGCCAACAATGTCTATCCCAGTGGGTAGCCTAACTGAAGATGTAAAGAGCATTTTGCTCGGTTTCCAGGTGTTTACTTCCTTCTGCCTCGCTGGATAACAGCCCACTGCCTGGAAAATTCAGCTCTGCCTCCCCTGGGAGCCACACGAGCCAAAGGCAGCCGGGTCTAGGCTGTGCTCACTCAGTTCATAGGAGGGACATGAAGAGTTCACAGATCTCTCTTCACTTGACCCTGAAGAGAAAAAGACCCCAGCAGGACGGATGACACGTCCGTTCTGAAAGCAAGGCTACTTCCAAAACTAAACGTGGACTTAGTTCAGTGGCACATTCCCAATCCAGCAGGAAAGGCTTCCACTGTGGGCAACAGTTCATCTCAGATCCTTAGATCCAAGACCCTCCTACAAGGCACCTTACTTACATGCTACTCAACTGTTCAGTACTTTGAGGCTTACGTTTCACAGTGCCCATTTGCACTGGCCCAGACTGCCTCTGAGAGCCTGGACACAACCTCCCAACTTGTCCTGCACTAACAGCCATACACAGACCAACCCCACAATGGTCCATCTAGCCAAGTGCTGCTCCTCCAGCAGCTGGAGCTGCATTTCCAGAATATGAAACACCTGAGAGGAGCAGAGGCACAGCAAAGACTTACAATACAGATTTCAGAAAAGCAAAGCATGTTCTACAGCGTTGAGATCAGCGCAAAGTTCTCCCCTCCCTAGGTATGCATAGGGCTGGAGGAACTGAGACTACACACAGGTAAGAGGCAGAGAGGCCTGAGGGAGCAGGATTATTGCCCTTGAATGGATTTTGTCACTGCTACCACCCCCAAAGCCCAGTAAGACCACAGACCACCTGTTCTGGACACTGGGACAGTACAGCAGAGTTTCTACCTTGAAGAACACAATGTCAAGACTAAAACATTATACAAACAGATCAGCAAGCACATGGGCAAGCACTAGCTGAGCATGGTGCACAGATACACCGCCAACCCAGCTCAGGCTTGGGGCCTGACCTCCCTTTAGCTTCAGTGAACACAAACACCTCCCTGACAGGTGCCCCCTGTGACCCAGTCACTCAAAAAAGCTTGGACTAGCTGAAGACCAGGAAACACAGAAGCACCGGTCCCACACTGGTCACTGTGGCCTGATGGGACTTCTCCAGACACCTGCTGACTCCACAGGCATGGCAACACACCAAGTGAGAGCTGTGGCCTCTGCAAGAAGACTCAGGTTCCATCATCTCCTTTCATCCTGACAGATGTTGCATGTGAAGACATTCCAGAGATGAAATTTCTGAAAGATTAAAATTCTGAAAGGCTTCTGAGATGAAATGTCTGTGAGATTAAATTTCTGATGAGATTAATTTCACAGAGGTTTCCTCCAAGCTGGTGTGTCAGCTGACTGCCCCTCACGGCCATCATCGATACGCAAAGAAGCTCACGCATCAGAGCAGGGATCTTACACAATGCCAACGGAAAGGATCCTTGTAAAAATGCCACAGGATTCATCGGGCCAAAAAGCGGTTCTTCAAACGACTTTTGGACTGATGACACCCCACTCCTGCTCGCCCACCGGCCTCCTGCCACCCATGTAACCCACTTCTGAACTCGGGCTCACTATTCTCAGTCACTCTGTCTTTGGTTTGCCCAAAGCAGTTCCTCCTCTCTCCGCCTCTTGCAGCATTTGTGAAGGCTACGTACATCCTCGTGCCTCACCACCAGTACGTTCTGTGCTCTGTATCTGCAACTTCTCATCTTTCTGCAGGAAGCCAATGTGGTAATTCTGTCCTACTCCCCAAACTCCAGTTTGGGAGTGACCTACCCATGAATAAACACCACCTCAAGTCACTTCAAGGCCACAGAACGTTCACTGCTCCCTGTTCCACACAACAGCCTCAGCATGTGTCATCAAAAGTTGCACTGGCTTTGCAGAGAGGCGTGTTGCAAACTTCTTCCCATCTGCTGCCTGCTCAGCCCAGGACCTCCTCGGGCATGGCAATCACTCAGGCTTTCTCGAATCGCTCGGAGCATTTCAGAACATTTCTACCCCGACCCACCTGGCCACTCAATGGCTGAGTTTCTCCCTCCAAGCACACCACATGCTGAAGCCCTTCCCCAAAGGCTGCTGTTCTCCTGCCCTACAGGAACAATTACTTTTCCTCCTCTAGTTTTTCTGTAGCATCTGAATGGATCCCTTGCAGACAACACCCACAGCCTGGAGATGCACGGATCCAGAATGGCTTCTTCCATCTGCCCCTCAGCTCTCATGAGCCCTCCTGACCGCTGTCTGATGAGCAGGGCAAGAGTCACCCAGCTCATGACCACCTCCTGCTCCCAAGGCAGGTCCGTGCCTTCGCCCCACAGGCACCTCCAGCCCGGGCATGGCACAGCTGCCCGCACAGCCCATCCTTCTGCTGTCACCCGCGGGATGGGGGGCACCGCCCGGCTCAGGGCAGCGGCAAGGCCGGCACCCCCCCGGGGCGCGGGGGCGGCCTCCGGAGGCAGCGTGGCCGCGGGGATGTGCCCCGCTCCGAGCTCCTCCATGAGCACGGCGGCACACACCGGCCAGAGGCCGCAACATGGAGACAACG
>VZRW01013295.1:68880-93521 GCA_013398125.1 Aegotheles bennettii
GAGCGCGGCGTCAGCCCCGGCACGCACGGCCGCACCGGGGCCGGGGCTGCAGTGACCCGGGGGGCCGCGGTCGGGCTGGCGGTGCAGAGCAGGGCACCGTGCTCCCGAGCCCGGCAGTCACCGCACCGGTGGCCTCACAGCCCGGGGACGGGGTGTGCCACCGGCTCTCTGCCCCGTCCGTCCCGGGGCAGGGAGCCGCAGCGACAGCACTGTGCTCGCTGTGCTCCTGTGGCCCCGGGCAGCCCGGTGTCACACGGGGGACGCGCTGGTTCCCAGGCCCGACACTCACCCACGGCCCGGTGCTGGGCCGCCGCGCGCTCGGTGTCCTCGGGGTGCAGGAGGCTGTACCACGAGTGCCCCATCAGCTGCTCCCTGCGGTAGCCGAGGTGGTAGGTGACACTGAGGGGGACAAGGGGAGCGGGCACTGAGTGCGCTGCGGGGCTGTGCTGGGCCAGCGAGGAGCGGCTGTTCCATCATGGGGAGAGGGCAGAACAGCAGGGGCACAGGAACGGGTGGCAAACGAGGGAGCGGAGAGGCTTGGGAGGTGTTTGGGAGAGTCTCTGCTCACGCAAGGTCCAGCCACGTCCCACACACGGGCTTGGTGAGGGGACGTGACCCGGGATGTGCAGCTGGAGCAGTGATGTGAGCCAGCACCCCTCACCTCTCCGTGACATCGGTGAACGTCATGTCTAGGAGGTGGGTGCTCTGGAACACGTCATCCTGGGAACCGGCGTCGCCATCGGCAGGGAACCGTGCGACCGGCGTGCAGAGGGCCAGGAAGGCTGTGGGGGGGGGGCAGGCTGGCCCGTGCAGGGCCGTGAAGCGCCCACGCACTGCCACGGCCCGATTGCCCCCGTGCTGCACCCGGAAGGCCTTGGAGGTGCACATCTCGCTGACAAACGTGACTTCTGCAGGGAGACACACTGGCTGGAGCGGGCCGGGGGCTCCCTTGCTGGCTGGCCCTGGCTCTGACTGCAGCCACGGGGCCAGAGCAGGGTGCCAGAGCCCGTGAGATGCTGGCCAAGTCGTCCCTTACCCCTGCCAGGATCCTCCCGGGCAAGGAGGAGCTTCTTGCGCACCTCCTCGCGTGCTCCCCCATCTAGGATGTCAAAGACTGTGTCCCCCCGGGCAAGCAGCTCCACCTGATCGAGGAGGGGCTGCCATCACGGACTGTGCCTGCCCCAGCGGGCTGTCTGCTGGCACAGTGAGCACACGGACCACTGGCCACGGGCCAGCATCTGCTGGGGCAGCACACCATGCACACAATAAAGGCACTGGGATGGGGACAGTGACCACAAGTGCCCAGCGGGCAGGCCTTACCATGGAGAGGCCCAGGACCTGAGCCACATTCTCTGAGATGTAGACCAGCTTGCCGCTGGCTGAGAGCACCAGCAGAAACCCTGGCAGCAGGGAGAGCAGCTCCGTGCCGAGAGCCGGTCCCGCGGGAGGAGCAGAGGCTGCCAGGTGAGCAGGGAGTGACCCGCTGTCCTGGGGCAGGAGCGGTGCCCCGTGCAGAGCTGAGCCACCGTGAGGTACGGGAGTGCTGCGGGTACCTGGAGGGAAGAGCTGAGCTCCCCGCAGCTGGAGGCACACCAGGGCCATGGTGTGGAGGTAGGAGAGCCGCTCCTTCTCCTGCGCAGAGATGGGCAGCAGGGAGCGCAGTGCCTGCAGCTCCACGTTGATCTGGTCCCGGCGGGCCTTGGAGGCACTCTTGGTTGACCTGCAAAGCCAGCTGTCTGGGGAGACCTGTCCAGGGGGGGAGAGGGACAGCACTCCCTGCACACTGCCATGGGGAGAACTGCAAGCTTGGGGACATGGAGTGGAGATGCTGCCCTAGAGAGGCTCAGTGCCCACGCCAGCTGCCTCTAGGAGAGCAACCCTTTGGGGGCTGTTTTGGTGCAGCCAGCACAGACAGAGGTGCTCATGGCTGGGGTGGGGGGACACCACTGGTGTGACTGGTGCCCCTCTCACGGGGGGCCAAATTGGACAATGGCCTGCGCTCGGGGGGGAGAGCATGAGTGATCCAACCTCCCCATCACACCCTGCAAGGATGGAAACTGCATCTACTGCCAGCCCACTGCATCTGCCTTAGCTCCTCACCTGAGAGCCCTCTGCCCCTGGGAGCTCCTGCACCTCCTCCCCACGCGCCCACTGGCACCCTCACTGTCCCAACCGGTGCCAGCCCCTCGAGGGCCGTGAGCACTGTGCAGGCTGGCCCTGGGCTCTCCCAGCCAGGATGCCAGCACAGCCCCGAGGTGGCAGGCAGTGTGGAGCTCACCTGAATGGCCTGGAGGCACCGGGTGCCTGCTTGCCCCTCCTGGGCAGGTGGCTCATCTCCGCCTGCAGCGGCCGGAGGCAGTGGCTGCAGAAGATGGTCATGGTGCCGGCACTAGGATGCCTGAAGCTGGCAGCACTCCGTCGCCGCTGGCTGTGTCTAAACCTGCTGACCCTGCTGCTCCCAGCCTCCTTTTGTACCCTCCCTGGCCGCAGAGGCCAAGCCGCATGCAGGGGGTTACCTCTCCTGACGCAACTCCAAACAGCTCGGGGCTATTTTTAGAAGGCAAGCTGCTAAAAATAGCCCCTGCAGCCAGCTGCAATCTGAGAGGGGAAGCAATAAAAGGAAGCCAGGGTCTTTAAAACAAACCTGGCTGCTCAGGGGGGGGTGATGATGAAGGTAGCAGGGATCCCCCCGTGGGGCACACATCCGCCCAGCTCCTGGCCCACAGTTGTTGCCAGCCCAGCAGGTCCATGATGGGCTGAAGGCATGTGGCTACTCTGACTGGCAGCTGCTCTCCAGCATCACTGATGACTGAGCTGGGTGCTGGGAGAGGGACCCGATGTGCCAAGAAAGTGCACTGTGAACATCCAGACCGAGGTGGTGAGAAGTGAGTGCCCATCCCCAGGTCTACAGCAGGGTCCTGGCAGAGGGAGGTCAGGGCCACAGTACCACTGAGGCTGAGAGAACCTTTGAAGGGCTCTCCCTGGTGAGCCTCTTCTTTTATTCCCAGAGAGACCTCCTCCCCACTGAAGGTTTGCTCTCCTAGAGGCAGCTGGCATGGGGCACTGAGCCTCTCTAGGGCCTGTTGTCTCCACTCAATGCCCCAGAGATGAGGATTCTCCCCAGAGAAACCCCAGTGACAGCCATTCATGGACAGAGCCTGCAGCACCTTGGGGAGCCTCTGTGCTCAGCACCATGCTGCCCAGCACCGTGATCCTGGGTGGCCTGCGGGTGATTCCTGATATCTGGCACCCTACAAGGAGAGTAAGCTTGGTGCTTCAGTGCTGGGGAAGGGGTATGCCATGGCAAAAACACTCCACCATTTCATGGCACGGCTTGAGAGCGCCTGTGGCTAAGGCAGCTGGTTGAGCAGGGGAGCTGGAACTGTTGGACAACACATGGGAGATGTCCACCCAGCCCTCACAAGTAACCTGTGGGTGCTGGGGATCACAAAGGGGGAGCCCTGGCTGAGGGTGTTCTCCCTGAGCCAGATGTGCTGTCAGCACACCCTGGCAGCCCTCAGCCCTGCCATTGATGCTCATCACCCACCACAGCAAGGTGCTGCCAGTACGTGAAGGACAAGCTCTTGTCACAATTACGTTGCCTTCTGTTCTCTGGCCATGGGTTTTCACTGCTCTCGTGCCACTCCAGGCTGCTCTGCTGCACCCGCATTGGCCACTGCCCACAGGCCAAGGAGCCCAGGCACCTCTGCAAGCCCATCCTGCTGTCTGAGCAGCACCAGACCCTGGCTACATGCCAGCCCTCAGGGCCAGGGAGATGGCCTGCACCTTCTGCCACCCCTTTCCAGCATGCAGCCACCACCATCTGCCCTGTGAGTGCATCCCAGGGAACGCTGAGCACTTCCCTGCTCTCCCTGTATTAGTTCTGATACGGCTGCTGCCAGAGCTCCTCTTCACATCAGACACCTCATCTCCACGAGAAGGGGCTTGGGCAGAGCCCACTGTGCCACCCAGGAACGCTGCCGCAGCCATCCCTCCCTGGGGAGGGCACCTGCCTTCCCGAGACAGCACAGCCCAGGAGACACACACCACCCTCCTCCCTGCCCTCCCCCAGGCCACCACAGCCCCAGACAGACACCCCAGGGCAGTGCTGCTGGGGAGGGGGGGGCAGCTCCCCTCCTCCCACCCCAGCCAAGGCTGCCACAAGCTGCTGGTGGCCTGCAGCTGGAGGGGAAAGCACCCAGTTCAGCCTCTGCCCTCCCACACCTCCTCCACCCCCCAGTCTGCCCTCTAGGACACAGACAGCAGCAGAAACCACATCTGCCTCAGCATTTATAAAACTCCCACCAGTCGCTGTTTTACAACAGGAGCTGGGCAGAGGGTCCAGGCCCCCACGCTGGGCTTGGCTTGGGGCTGGAACCTGCCCTCCAGTGCCAGGAAGCCAGTCAGCACTGGCGGGTGCAGGTGTGGAGGTCCCTGCTCTCTCCAGGCAGCACAGGAACAGTTCATAACCCGAGGCACTCCCGGGGCCGTGGCTGGTGGTAGGATTTGATTCAGGCCCTTGGAAAATGGCCGGGGACCAGGTCAGCACAGTTGCAGCTCCACAGGCAAGGGGGAAGGAAGGCAGGAAACACTGGAGCCATCAGCAAGGAGGTGGGCTCACAGTTGTGCTGCTGGGTCAAGCAGATTTCTTCCCTGGCAGCCTGCTCTGCCCGCACACTCATGCTGCCCAAAGCATGACGAGGGCAGAGGGAGGCCTGGCTAGGGCAAGACAAACTGAGCTCACATGTTCCTTGCTTGAAAGGACTAGAAACTCATGCAGGCAGTGGAGCAGGAGGTCAGTGTGTGGAGAGGCAAGGGCAGGGTGGTAGAGGGATGAGCCGGCATCAGCCCTGGGAAGAGACAATGGGGCGGCTGATGGTGCTGTTGGTTGTCATGGCCGAGAGCTCCCATCTGTAACACACCAATGGGATACACTGAGAGAAAGCACAAACACAGTGCCCAGGGCTGGAGCAGCTTCACTGCACGCCAGCCTCAGCTGTGGTCTCCAGCCCAGCCTGCCCTGAAGCTGCACATTGCTGAGGAGGGCCCCAGGCAGCCCTCAGCCAGGGCTGGAGCACCCCAAGGACAGGGCGTACCCAGGGGGTGACCTCCCAGCAAGGCACGCAGTACCTGATGTCGTGGGGAAGGCAGGACTGGTCCAGGCTGTACTGAATCACTGCTAGCTTACACAGGGTCTTCAGGCTGGGGCCTGTGGAAAGAGGGCAGTCAGTCACAGCAGTCCTCGTCGGGGCACAACAGGGGGTGGGGTGGGGGTGTGTGTCCAGGCATGGTGCAATCAGTGCCGTAGGAAATGGGGCTGAGCACCCCAGCTGTCCCTTGGAGGGGAAAGGCAGGCTGCACTCCAGGGACAGGCTGGAGGGGTCTCCTGTGCTCCCACAAAAAGTCTGGGTAAAGGAGCACATGAAGAGCGATGAGCCCAGCTCAGGCCTGCGAGCACAGCTGCATCTCTGGCTGGTCTGACTTGAGCCATGTCCACCAGCCAGAGGCACCTGGAGCCCCACAGGACACGGTTTGGTGCTTCACAGCAGGGCCTGATCACAGGGCACCGTGTGGCGAGAGGCACCAGCTAGGTGGGGAGTGCTCACGTACTGAAGTCAAGGATGTAGAGATCCGAGTGATCCATCAGGTCGAATTCATCACCCATTCCCTCCTCTGGAGACGGGCTGCAGAAGCCAGGCAAAGTGTGTCAGTCAGTGCCAAAATACTTGTACACCAGCTATGGACCCCTGGGCTCCCCAAGGGCTGAGCAAGTCCTGGACTGCTCCTGGCCTGCCTGCACCATGCATGGACCCTCTGATCCCTCCTGTCCTTTTGCTCCCCCCGGCAGCACCTGAAGCCATTGCTCTCCCAGCTCCTTGCAGAGCAGGCAGACCTGCCTGGCTGGCCCAGCTCTGACAGCTGGGCAGAAACACACACTACCTCCTCTGCAAGCCACAGCAAGGAATGGGGGAGCTGTCTCCTCCTCACACATGGCCACAGTGACTCCAGCTGCAAGTCTCCCCCTCACCTCACCCATCTGTTACTTTGCTGTACCTCCAAGCACAGGTCCCACTCAGCAGGGAACATCCCTTTTCCCTTCTTGTACATTGGATGGCATCTGGCTGTTTCACACTTTCCCTTCCCCAGGTATCTCCCCAACAGCTCTCCAAAAACTGAGCAACTCAGGGGCCTCCCCAGAACTGTGGCACCCACCCCAGGACACAAGGAGGGTGCTGGCAAACAGCTGCCTCCAGAGCTGAGGCTTGTTTCAGGGCTCTGTTCAGCATTTTCAGTGGATCTGACCATCCAAAGAGCTCCACCCAGAGAGGCAAAGCTGAGCCCCGTGGCAATGCTAGGGATGACTGAAGGGATGTTACAGCAGCTCCTGAAGGCAGGTGTGTTTGCATAAGCATCTGTCCCACTCTTTGTGGGACAAACAGCCCCACAGCAGGCAGGCCCAGACAGGCTGGCATCACCTGCAAAGCCCAGCACACTGCTGGAGACCAGCCAGCCTCACAGCAATGCTGTACCATGGGGGGCTGCCCTGGCAATGTGTTTGGAAGCACATCCAGATCAAACTGCCTGGGCAGGCAAGGGTCAAGCCCATCCCTACCTGGCCCCAAACACCACATGGGGCAGCCTGACACAGCCCATACTGTGTCCTTTTACAGACCTCAGGCCAGCTTCACCTCATGGCCTCGGGGGAGGCATGCATTAGAACACCACACGGGACAGGCATCTGATCTAGGAAGAATCAGGCAGCACACAATGGCACAGTACAATGTCCAAAAAGCTGTGCTGGTGTCCCCAGTGAGGCAGATGAGATAAGCTGGAGACCCAAGAGGATTTTTTGTAAGGTGCTCTAGTTGTGCTGTACAGCTGCAAACCATGGGAGCCGTGACCTGTCTCCAGAGATGGTGGCAGACTCAGGAAGTAGTTAGTGGCCATCCAAATTTTTCTCAGCTCTAGCTTCCCAGGGCTGCACAAAACCTCTGCAGACTGCCATATGTTACTCATGGAAACCTGTGAGCTAGATTCTCCTGTCTGTAAGCTCTCTGGAGTTGCTGGGACAGAGGCAGAATGTACTGTACTACACTGCCTCAGCACTGCGGTGGGCCAGAGTGTGATAGCCAAGCTGCTTTCCCTGAGGTCAATATGGAAGGTGCTTCGCAGAAGTTCAACTTTTTCTACATAGGAGTGAAGGCAGCAGCAGAGAATAAGCACCTGAAGTAGATGCTGAGGTCTTCATCTGGCTTAGTGGCAGCTCCTTCCCTCTTTGTCTGCAGTAGCCATACGTATCTGCTGTGACAGCACAAAGTCTCCAGGAAAAGCTCACAGGTTAGCAACCTGCAGCCTGGAGAACATTGTCTTTTATTATCTCACATTCCTCTGACTAGGCCAGCAGCTGGACTGCTTTTGAGTTCTGCTGCACGAGCTGAAGTTGTGTACCAAGCACAACAGCACAAGGTTTGCAATAGATTCTGCCCAGCCACACGCTGTTCATCACTCCAGTTCTCACATGGATAAGATTTACTGAAATTATTTCAGCATGGCCATTGAGATGTTGTGAGAAGTGTAGAGGTCTTGATGGAACAGTCAAAGCTGAGAGACTGGTCCCTGCATGCCCTAGCACAGAGGCCAGCCTGTGCTGCAACGGGTGTGCTCAGGCCAGGGGAAAGCACTGCTGTGGCTGACGGCTGTTTGGAGAATTTGAAAGAAAGGGAAGGCATTTTAAGTCCTGCCTTGGTTTGTGACAAGGAAATTCAGTGCATCCTCACTGTGTAGCTGGGGCCTCACGCAGTGATTTCTCACCCCAGGGTCATTTGCTTCCCCACCTATGACCCGCTAAGCTTTACATCTCATGGGACATGAGACAGTACCTGCACCCTCCGGGTTCCCACAACCCCAGCACACACTGCAGGGCACAGCTCACTCCTGGCAGAGAAGACCTGTTGCTGATGGGTCCCATCTGCCCACGTACAGGCAAGACCCCCTTTAATTCCACCCCTGTGTGCTCACCATGCCACAATCTAATCTCACATCCACGTCACAGGAAACCCTGGGCCATCCCTTATCTCTCACAGGAAAGCCAGCAGGCACCGCGTCTGTGGTTTTAATCACCAAACTGCAAGCAGCTAGGGAAAGCCTGGAGTTCAAGACCAGGAGAGCCACAGCTCCCAGACAGCACGGTGCAGGGCACACTTTTGCCAGCCAGAGCCCAGCAATGCTGCTAATTCCAGCTGCACAGCAACTTGGCATGTTGAAAAATCCAAACCTGGATCGGCATCTCTTTGGCTAAACTCCACTTTGTGTCACCCCTTCTACCCCTCGTTCTCCCTGGGGATGGTCTCTGCATGCTGAAGTGCTGGTGGGTTTGGGAGGAAACCAGACCAGGGCCACAACTGTGCCAAAGCTAATGGGAACACCGAGCTTAGCACTACACAGCTTCTTAGAATCATAGAATCATTATGGTTGGAAGGGACCTCCAGGCTCATCAAGTCCAACCTCTTGGTCACTTAAATGGGACACACGTGACAAGGTTGCTGCTGGCCACAGTGAGAGACCACGGCTGGGGCAAAAAGTCTGGGCAGGACTACAAAGAAACTAAACATCTGGATGCCACAGGAGCAGGCAACCTGCAGATGCGTCTCTTGAAAAGCCTACAGAGAGTCCTGTAAGGGAAGGCAGGACACCAGGCCTGTCCCCAAGTGTTGCAGCTCGGCAAGCTGAGCCTGCTGGCTCATCCTCCAAGGAGCCCCGCCGGATCCCTGTGCTGTGCACTCCCCCCCATTCCCAGGCAGGGGAGCAAAGGTCAGGAGGCAGACCACAGGGAGTTCTCCATTACAACGACTTCCTGGAAAACTTCTTATCTTGCCAGGCAGCTCCAGAATACACCTGATAACTGTTACAGGAAGCAAGCACAGTGCTCACCCCCCTGTCTGTCTCCCCCTTCCCCAGCCTGCAAGACCCTCCCTCCAGCCCAAGCAAGCTGCATTCCTGGCTGCCAGCAGCTCCTCCTATCCCAGACAAGTGCTGATGAACTGGCCTGCATTGGGGTTGAGCCTGGATTAAGGAACAAGTTGAGTACTGAAGTCGTTTGGTGAAGACAAGGTACTGCTGCATCGCCTGGCAGAGGTGGACCCAACTCCAGAAAAATAGTGTCAAATCTGTCATGGTTTGTTGTTAAACCTAGGTACTCCTAGGAAATACCAGCAGAGTTCAGCTGCTGCTGTAACACAAACTCACACTGCAGCATCTGAGAGGATCCAAAACTGCCATCAAATCCTACCAAGACTTCTACTGTACAGAGTAGTACCCAGTATCTCCTAAGACTGGATAAACTCAGCACCTCTGCAAAACTCACCTGCACGAAGCACTCCCTCACATCCATACAGACACCCTACAACTAAGCACAACCCCCAGCACTCCTGGGGTCTGAAGGCCCTTCATTCCATTCCTCACACACTGGTATGGTCAGCTCATCAGCAGAACCTGTCCTGCCTTGCCCTCTGCCCCAGCCTGTCTACAGAAGTATCCCCCGAAAACCACTGCCAGGGTCTTAGAGAAAGCCCCAAAGCTTTCCAAACCATGTGGAGGGCTGAAAGCCGTTCAGATGTCTCTGCAAGGTAGATGCTGGCAAACAGGCCTGTGCTCCAGAGCTGCAATTTGTCATTCCAGTCCTGGTGATGGGCCACTTCCTTTCTCTTAGCAGCTGTTAAGGCTCTTGGCCACATCCAGCCGCCCTGCACCCTGACAGTATCACTTCCAGTGTTTGACAGCTAACTCCTTAACACCAGGTCCCTTTTGTGAATGGAAATTTTCCTAAGGAACACTGGCACGTGTGGCCTCCTCACACAGCTCCCAGCTGAGCTGACATCCCACTGCAGGTTGGCAGACACCACACTCACCAGTGAAAGAAAGAAACACCGGTGGGAGAAGCAGGGCAGCATAAGTCAGCCTGAGGTCTGCTACAGCAGAGCAGACCGGGGTGTTTGTCCTCCTTATGGCAGGATCTCCTCCTCCCTCCCCACCACCTATTTCACAGCAGTCCTGAACAGCACGTTACACACTTGTGCATTTATGTGCACAAAAAGAATTGTCACCAGGTGCTTTACAAGCTTACATGACATCTTCAATCTCCTCCTTGGCTTTTTTCCAGAGAAGCCCAGATCTACACGATTTCTTACACTTGTAAGGTAGGTGGACAGTTGCCGTGTGCCACTAAAGTGCATCTGACTACAGCACGGGACACCGTGCTCAAGGGAATGGCAAACCCTCTCACAGTGCCCACACAACTCACCTGGTGCCTCCAAATAGAATGATTTTGTCCCCCACCCTGCAGCAGCACTGCCGGCGTCGAGGACACGGGCCTTTCCCCTTGGGCTCAATCTTCCTCCAAGAAAGAGAAACTAAGAAGGTGGAAAAGAGTGCACCAGCTTGTCATAAGAGCCTGGCTGAGACCCGGGTACAAGCAGGTTATGGATTTAAACAGATCACAGCAAAACCAGAAGCCCACTGCCCCACAGACACCAACCAGCCAACATCTACCCTCCCTGCCGACCTCTTCTTCTGGCCAGCAGCCTCCTTTCCTCAGCGCCCTGTTGCCATCCAGCTCTGGAGGGACATGCAGGAGCCAGCTCCATCTGCCGGCAGCCGCTCTGAGTGCAGAGCATCCTCACAGAGCGGGGACTGCTGGGACAGCCTGGCTATGGGAGCATGGGGAACTGAACCATGTGGAGAAGATAGCAGCCTTTGTCCTTGCTGCTCCCCGTGGCAAGGATGCTGGAGGTGATTAATCACTAATGCACAGCACTGAAACCTTCAGGAGCTCTCACACTAGCTCACAGATCAGCTTTTGTGCACCAACTTGGCTGCTCTCAGATAACTTTACTATGCAAACAATTAGCAAACAAAATCAGTCTAATGGACTGTGAGAAGTGCCCGAGGACCCCAGAATAGCTCACAGTTGGCTGATACCCAGGGTACTGGCTTGAGAACCACCCCTTCTACTGCGCAGTTTGATCTGGTACCAAGAGAGTGTGGTATGGTGATGCTGCACCTCAAGTTGAGCTGTTTCCCCAGCTACAGTCTCAGTCCCCTAACTCCATTCCTTCCCTGTATCTTCTGTTCTGCCAACACTTCTGCATATTTAAGAACAAGACAATGTTTTGCCAACCACCCTCTGGTTAGCTGTGACTTTTAACAATACTTCCTTTTCCACTTTCTGAGACCTGGAGACAGTCTGAGGAGGTACAGGGGTCCCAAGCATGGTAGCAAGTTTCTGTCAGTGCTGTCAGAAGAGCCATTTCCACCCAAGCAGGCTCCTTGACCTTGGAGAGTACGCTCATCTGAGTACTCACACACTTGAGACCCTTCAGCACTATCACTGCAACAAGTCAAAAGCATAAATACCTGGATTGAATTTCCAGAGATCGTGGAAGTGCCTGTTCAGGCGTGCATTGTAGCCACCAAAGACATATAGCTCCCCATTGTAGCTGACTGTGGAGAGTAAGCACAGACATCAGGGTGCCACCCAAGGTAGCGCCCAGCAGGTCCCTTCCCAACACCAAACACAAAGCAAAGTGGCGCTGGTTATCCACCTTTGCTTCATCACCTTCACGTACAGGGCTATGTGGAATGCTTTTTGGTGGGCAGCAGCTTTCCACAGAAGCCAGGCTCTGTGTGCCCCTTGCTAACCCACATCTCCACCCAGCAGACCAGACACCCCCTCTGAGGCAGGCAAGAATTTCCTCCCACTGTCCCCCTCTCAGCAGACCCACACTCACATGCTGAATGGCTCCGCCGGCCTTCAGGGAGCACTGGAGTTGGAGGGGAGTCCAGCCAGGAGTTTGTTTCTGTATCAAATACTTTAATGCGATTACAGTAGATCTCGTTGTTGGAGTGAAATGGCCCAAAACGATCAGCTCTGCCACCAAATACGTACATCTTTGTTCCAATGATGGTAGCTGAATGGAAGTCTCTCCAGCGAGCTGGTGTACCCTGCAGGGACAGAGTAAAACAGAAAAGAGAAAGAATGAGAATACCCAGGGAGATGACATCTTGATGGGGAAACTGGGGTGGCTGCTTTCTCCTGGAGAACTTGCCCTCCTGCAGATCCCAGCCACACCAGACAGAAGCTGTGAGACAAGTGCGGGCAGCTACCCCAGAGAACAGCAGATAGGAGAGTTCCTCCACAAACCAGAGTGAAAAGCAGACACTGACCTTGGCAGAGATTAAGGTCCACATCATGTTTGTGGTGTCCAATTTATGGATATCGTTTGAAAAGCAGTCAGCCTGGAAGACAGCACGGCAGCCTGGTCACAAAGGGCCCAAGAAGCCTGGTCACATTTGGCCCCAGGAAGGACGCTGTCCTACAGACCTGGAGCATTCCCTCCAGTCAGTACTTCCAAAGAGATACAACGCTTGCTCCAAAACGTCAGGGTAGGCAGCATACATCACTTAACAAGAGGGAGGCAAAGCCCATTTCTCCTCAAAGGTGTCCTGTCTCTCCCTGCAGCTTTCCCACTTGTTTGGCACCCAGTTCCTCCCCCAAGGCTGCCCTGGGCACCACACATTCACAGCAGAACCCTGCCTCCACTTCACACATGGACAGAAGAAAGGGCACTACCGGGACAGTCAAACGGGCTCTGAGAAGGCCACCTGATGACAGGTAGAAGCTAAGATTACTTCTAGGAAGCTAAACACCCAGGAACAAATACACTCGGGGTTCTGAGGATCCCACACAACTTATCTGCCTGGAGGAGCCTGCATTCACACAAACAGCACAGCCCCTGCTCCTCCAGGCAGGGGAGACAGCAGTGAGACAGCTATGGGCTTGTTGGGTGTTGGTTAAAAACAAGCCACATTTGAACTGCTCCTGATGCTGTAACCAAGATCATGGATTTGGCAAGCTATTGTCCTCAAGCAGGTGAATAACCCAGGGGCTGCTGCAACAGACCCCCAGCTTTCTTCCAAATAACGTGACTTTGCCCAGCTTTTCTGGAGCCTGGTGATAGGCTGAAGTGATACTTATCCACTGCTCAATATCAGAGCATAAGGATTTGCTCCAGGGAGCCTTAGGCACACTGACAGCTAGTGTAGGATGACCTTTGGCTTAAGGTACTCCTAATGGGAGGGCAAGCATTTGCTGGAGGGGATCAGCAAGGTGTGAGAGCAGGTACAGAATACAGGGAATGTGCACCAGATGAGGACAAAACCTCACACCAACACTACAGACATTGGAAAGTGAGTTTTCTGGCTCATTTCTCAGCCAAATTAAAATAAATGTACATATATATATATATATGTAAAATGCTGTGTATTTATCTACCTAAATTTGGCTGAGAAATAAGCCAGAAAAAAAAAATTTGGTTTTACATCTATCTATCTATATGTTTTGGGGAAGAAAAAAAAATTCACCATTTTTTTAGGCCTGCTTTCCCAACCAGCCTCTCTGCAGAACAATGAGCATAACCTGGGTAATTAATGCCATTACTTTGCTGACTTATAAAATGAAAGCAACTATGGATACAAATATGCCCCTGTATCCTGCCTCTCCCTGTGTCCTGGATAGGAACATCCTCTTTCCCCAGGGATAGCCAAATAACAGTTCCAGACACTACTCACCAGCTGCTCATAGCCTCCAAAGATAAACATGCTTTTTGCCAGGACACAAGCTGAGTGCCCGTCTCTTGCTCCTGGGACCATTCCAGACACCTTTGGCGTGAACCACTTGTGCGTGTCTGAAACAGAACAGGAGGCAGCACTATGAAAATACAGTAGATGTTGGGCTGGGGTAGCTCTTTATCACTGTTCTTCACCTCTAGGACAGAAAGCCTTCTCTCTTTCACACACAGCACCTGCTTCTTTGGAGAGGCTGTGAGCTTCTTCAGGCAAGGCTACCTGCCCGAGCTGCCACACAGGGGAATGGTGACAGAGGTGTCCCCTCCTGGGCATGGCTGCTGACTGCCTGACTTGACAAAAAGCTCACATTTTAAGTGTGAGTAGCACAGCACTGCTTGAGCAATGATATTTTTATTGAACCTCTTGCAAAGCCTACTTGTGAGTCACTTCCCAACCCTGTATTCACAGTTCCAATTACAATGAAGCGATGATGCAAAGTGGCCCAACTGACCACACAGTGTGGAGGTGCTGATTAATTGACTGAGGAAAAACAGCTCTCCCACATCCAGACAGAAGTCACTCAACCACAAGCTCCCCGTGTCAACAGAGCTACTGTGCACATCCCCACCTCTGTAGCACAGCTCTCCCTATCTTATCTGCTCCTCACTACATTCTCATCCCCTCTCCAAGGGGAGCCTTCCTCACCCTCCACCCCTAACAGTTCCCTTTGCACTGCTCCCTGTGAGGCTCAGCCCCTCAGCCTGCGTGCTGCGGGGGTTGGCTTAATTTAGGGGAGCACTTTAAATCCAGCCAGCGCTCTGCTCCATGCCAGAGCAAGACAGAGCCAAGCCAGCGACTCGCTGCCAAGCACTAACAGGCACCTGTCCCAGGAGCCCAGAGAGGCACAGATAAGCCTCGAGGCAGCAGGAGACATTCCCCCCACCCTCCCCAACTGCTGCAAGCTGCCAAGAGCAGTGCTTATTTCAGGAGGCAGTAACATTGGAGCCAAAGCGATATTCTTCACAAGGATAACTTCTCTGAACTTGGCCTGCGACCACAACTATCCACCTAGGCTCCAGCTGGAACCACACAAAGGGGCTTGCAAGGTCAACAGAATCCCTGGGCAGCCTCCAGCGAGAAAGCTGCACCAGCTATCGAGTTCCCTTCCTTCAAGGGGCTGCTTCCAAGCCCAGTCACACGGTAGCAGCAAGAGCTCACCCAAGCACAACACATCAACTTAGAGATGGAAAAGACCTCGACTTGTGATCTGCTCAGCACCCCAGGGGACAAAATTGTTCTCGGCCAGGACTTTATCCAGACTGATGTGACTCCTACAGTGGGACTTACACCGAAGACAAGGAACTGTGACTGCCAGCCTCACTTCCCAGAACTGGCAGGGGACAGGCACAGTGTACACAGGCAGCTGCAGAGGGTTCAGATGGGACTGCAGCCTGGCCTTCCTGCTAATTTCCACTTAATGCTAAAGTGCTGGAGCTGGCAGGGAGACCAGGCAGCTCCCACTACAAGGCTGGTGGCTTCCCAGCTGCATGTGTCAGGGGAAGGAGGAAACCCTTTGTCCAGAGAGCAGCTCCAAGCTGTGAGACATTTTATGCTGAAGAAGGGAACCCACAACCAAGCACCAGAGCAGGCAGGTTCCTTGTGAATCCAGCAAGCCAGTTACTGCTCAGTATTCAGATGGACTTGCCTCCAGAATCCAAATGTACTCCCTTCCTCTCTTGACACTCCTGTCCACCCAGTTGCCAGTGGTGCTCCAGGTGCTTCAGCAGAACTATGGAGAAGCCAACCAAGAGGCTCAAGGAGTTTATCTTTCAGGTTTATCTAACCTGATTCATGCCTTCCCTTATATTGCCATCCTGCCCCTGGCTGCTTCTGTGATTTACTCCCCACTCTCCTTCATGCTTTCAGAAAGAAGGACCACTCTGGAGAGGAACCACAATCCTCGAGAGCTCTAGTCCCTTCACACTGCAGCCTTCAGCCACTGTTAAGGAATAATACATCACACAGAGCACGTCAGTGGTAGCCACTGTCAGAGAGAGCACACAAAGCTGATTAAAGCCAGTTTGACTAATAGACAAGCTCAGTAATCTCCGTTCAAAGGTTTTCTACATAAAGTCAAGTGTGCAGACACACCAGCCACCCTGATCCCCTTCTAAACCTGCTGAAACAGCCAGTGACACCAATTCCCCATTTGCACCATTTCCTCTGGGCTGTCAATTTGTAGAGACACTGAGGGACAGGAAAACAAGTTCAGGAGCAGCGTGGCGGGCCAGAGAGAAGGTCTCATCAGAACAGTTGTGACAAGGAAACGTGAGAAGGTGGAACTTACTGACATCGAAGGCATAGAGCACATTGCAGGCTCCCTCAGTGTCATTGCGGCCACCCCATATGTAGACGATGTCATCTATGAGCACTGCTGAGTGCCCATACCTCATGTAGGGCACCTCTCTCACGTGGTCCCGGCTGTTTGTCCACACTGGAGGCAGTTTGATCCAGCGCAGAGACACTGAAAGCACAAGTTTGAGCCCATGTCAAATGCCAAGCCCATTACATGTTCTCACAGGTCACAACCCATTCTGCACTGCACCTTTTTCCCCTATGACAGGATGTAGAAGCAGTCCAGTAAGCAGGACAAAGCTGTGTCTGACCCCGAGTAGTAGCTAGTTAAGAAACTGGGAAGCACAGTTTTCCACAGGCCCCCATCACAGGCAAGACTAGGGCAAGCACTGAGGACCAGAGGATTCTGGACAGAAATAGGCTCTGTTCTGCATCAATTAGGCTGAGGTGGTTTCCACTCTGGCTGATCCTAGGCTGTGAGTGAAGGTACAGCACATACCAGAAAAAAAAAAGGGAAAGGAGAGAGAACAAGTGCAGAGGTGACAATGAACACAGACACTACTTCAGGCTTCTGACATTTCTGAAATGACTCAAAGCTGGCAGAATGGGCAGCACCGGAATAACTCACTGCAGCAACACACAGGTGAACACACCTGCAGGCACCATTTGGGCTTGCAGGAGTGCAGTTTCAGTAAAGCAACACAGCAGCTTTGCAGCAACAGGGTTTGTTTGCTTTTGTTTTGGGTTTTTTTAAGCTTAAAATGAGACAGCAGTCTATCCTCAGTTACCTCAGTTCTCCCTGCTAACCTTGTGTTACTATTAGGAGTTCCTTGTAATTACAAGCTGTCCTTCCTGGCAGCCTGCATGTCACGTTCAGCAGTAGCCAGAGCAGTCAACAGGAATCGCAGGGTTTAATGACAGTGCAAGAATCCCAGTGAGTGTTACACGGCCACTACATAACAGCACCCCGACACCCTCCCTCTACCACACACACGGTCTCCAGTTTTGTTTTCAATACAGAGATAACACAAAATATAGCAGAAAACAGTCTGCAGTTACCCTGAAATACCAGGGGAAAGGGTGAGCATCCACCCCAGAGGCAGAAAGAGCACTGAGGAAGCATAGCCAATGCTAAACTCAAGCCAGATGGGTTGTTTCCTACCTAGAACACAGCCTTCCTCTTTGGAAGATTGAAAGAAACTGGAACCTGGCAATGCTAACTGAGCAAGGGCTTGGGAAGCCACTGTCACCTCTCACACGGTGGCTGCAGCATCACGACCCTTTAATATTTGGGAGTTGTAATAAGGGAAGACAATGCAAGAGCATTCTCTTGGGCACAGTAATTATGTTTCCACCATAAGAGCGGTGCTCTGCTGGCACGTTTTACAAGCTGCAATGTTCAATTCTCTCCAGTGGGAGAGCCCAGCCACTCTGGGTACAGAGAGATGAATGTTGACAACATCCCGAGCTATGCTCCTCCCTCTACAGGTCACCTTGGCAGCCCTGTGTAAGCAATGCCTTGTCCACTGCAGCACAAGTAAAGCCTTCTCCACAGTCAGATTTAGAGGGGTGAATCCATTGCATCTTACGTGCAAGTTAGTTCTACCTACATGCCACCTGCATGTTAGGAGAGCATTCACCATGCAGTCCAGTCTGTAAAACTGGTCCTAGGTTCCCTGCTCTTGCCTCTGTTCAGCTGAACCCACCCAAGCACCTGTGCAGTTTTCAGCCACCTGCCTAATTATAGGGACATACTTTATGGATCAACACAGTAAGCTCTTCAGTTTGAAGAGCACTGAATCAAGAAATACAGCCTCGCCCAGCACAGTCATGGCTCCAGCTCAACCTCCTGACACACACTGGCTACCCCACACAAATGGCCCCAGCTTCAGTTGCTTTGCTAAGATATGTTGTGAATCTACATGACAGCCACTACCAAAATGGGAAGGCCTCCACTCTATCCACACGTCCCTGTCGACTCCATCATGCTGGCAGCAGTTGCCAGCTGCCCCCACAGGGAAACAGTGCAGGAGTCTAAACCTGGAGACTTAACTGAGTGTACTGGTTCCACCTTACCCCTCCCACCCTAGGGGCAGCTGAGCATGGTCATGTTGCAAACTGTAACTAATAACCAACCCTGGCAAGCCACTCCTTCCTGCACCACAAGGACACCTTTACCTGCATTAAAGACATGGACGTCGATCTGCCGCAGTGTTTCATAGTCCTCTCCAGAACAATATCCACCAAAGGAATAGACCTTGTGCCCGACGGCCACGGCTGCGTGGTTCACTCTCCGTGGCCCACCTTCCAAATGCACTGCCCACCGTAGCATTCCTCCCTGCAAGCCAGGCAGTCTTCAGGGCCCCCAGCGCCACAGCCGCATGCTTCCTGGGCCACCACGCTGTCACCCGGCCCTGTAACAGAGAGACAATGCTGAAATAACAAGATCCACCTCACATGTCTTCCTACCTCCCTTGAACACCAACCACAAGGGTCACATTGCTGTATCCTCACCCACCTGAAGATGGTTTTACTCTGCCCTTGGGCAGGAGACACAAAGCAGGTACTGCAACCTGAGCAAGGCTCAAAAGAGCAGCAGAGATGCCCCTGCACACAAAAACCCCTCAGGATGGCCATACAGGCTGCCCAAGCCAAGCACCTTTGGCAAAGGCAGCTGAATGCCACGGGCCCGGCCGTGCCCTGGCTGTGTATCCACCATGTGCATGCTGGAACAATTTGTCTGCATGAATGGAAACACACCACGAGAGCCAATTGTGAAGGTGAGAAGAACCACATCAGAGGGAAGAGAGCATGCTCTTTGGGTCAGTTGTGAGAAACAGGGCTAAAAAAACACCCAACAAAAACCCCCGCAGAACCACCCCCACATAAACTGACTCCCCGAGACAGGGGTGGGCTACAACACCAGCATTTGGCCTCATTGACTGGAGTGCTGGGGTCCAGAGAACAGAAACCCCCTAGCCTGGGGAGAAAGCCCTTCGCTAACGATCCGAATAAGGCCTTTTTCTCCCACAGCAAATCCAGGCACAGCTATGAACATTTTTTTAACATCATATCTCAGTTAAGATACTGATATGCTTCATGCTTCAAACAGATGGCTCAGATCAGCTCTTGGAGAAGTCACCTCAACTGATTCTTGCAGAGATCCTCCTTTGGCTCCGAGGATCTGCAGCACAGTTTTGCCTGGGTGCTTCTGAAAAAGCAGGTCAGTTCAATTCTTTAACAGTTTTCCCCCAGCTGACAAACAGCCATTAGAAAAGACATCAGGTGTTTCGGACAGGCTAAAGAAAATTCTCTGTTTGATTGCTTGGTCCCAGCTTCTTGGAAGATGCAGTCACTTTGCTCCCACCCCACGCCTAATTTTAGCATTTGCAGAACATGAAGAAATCTGCAGATGCCTCAGAACGAGGACTAAAATTCCTGCACATTTTCTCTGTTCCACTTCTTTTTGGAAAGCAGTAAGTTCTCACAAGGATAACTTTCCTGCTGCTTAAGGTTTCTGAAGTAGCTGGAGAGCAGCAAGAAGGGGCAGTGCCACGCTGCTCTGATCCACTTGGCCCTTCAGCCAAGCAGAACCACTGCTCACCACTTGGCACCCGTACGACCCATCAGCAGGTGCCACCCAACAGAGAGCTCTTGGCATGGAGCAGAGCTCAGGCCTCCAGCTCCAGCCACGCACACTACGGGCAGTTCAAAAGCATTTGAAACCAGTCACCTCATTCCAGAAATCTCAGCAAAATTTGAGTCATTTCTTTTGAAAGTTCTCTGTTTTTCCAGGTTGTTCCCAAAATAGAGATGGGCAGCCAGCACATGCTCTGTACCTGAAAGTTACAGCAGCAGGACACGTGCAAAGCCTGAGCAGGGAGCATCCTGCAGCCTCACTGGTAACAGATGGGCTCAGACCGAGGAGTCCCTCCTGCAAAGCTGCTTCTCCCTGCAGCAACCACCACAACCTGAACTGCAGTCAGCAACCCGGAAAGTCACATCAAGCTTTTCTCCAGCAAAGCTGCTCCAGAAGGGTGCTGAACAGCCCCCCTCTGCTACAGGCCATGCTTCACTGTATGTCTAGGACTACCCCAGATTCAGATCTAGCAGGCTTGGCTTTGTAAATTAGGTTTTTTAAGCCAGGCAGCAGCTCTTGTGTACATCCCCCGCAAAGCTGCGGAATAGATGAGTCTCCATGGAGAGCACCAAGTCACCTCTCAGGCTATTTTGAGGGCTTCACACATCTGAATCTGTTTCCTGCCTCAGTCATGAGTTACCACTGAAAAATCCAACCAACATTTCCCTCAAAACCGCTTCTTGGTTAAGTGATTCTGTGAGAGACTCCCCAAGGAGCCCAACTGGACTTTAGCACCAGTGTCAATATTGTCAACACCCTTCAGACCAATCCCGATTCTGGAAGATTGAGAGGATGAATCTCACTTGCAAGTTTTCCTCGTGGTTCCTGCTGGGGTAGAGGAGCACAGCAGCCTGGCGTGGCAGGCAGGCACCGCACCACACCGCTTGCCCTTCTCACCAGAAAGGCTGGGGAAACCCTTCTTTACCCTGGGGAGTTCACTCGAGCCATGTGCCGAGGAGCACACCACTGCCAGAGCAGGATGTGGGTCCTTTCAACTCCAACAGGAGCCAGCTACCCTGCCCGAGCAGTTTCATAATTAAGATTAGCCACAGGAACGCGGGGAACTAAGGGTGCCCATCCTAAGAAGTTAATCTGGTCAGCCAAGAGGCAGCAGCTCCAGGCTCAGCTGGTTCTGCTGTAAGAAACGATGCCGATGTTGTAGCAACAGCATCACTGTGTTGTTTCCTAGAAATACAATTGCTGGGAAAGCTTTTTGCAGAGATGAGCCCTTCCCAGGAGGCAGGTGGCTGTCGGCAGGCCCGGAGCGGTGGTGGGAGTGACGGGGTTGAAGACAGCTGCACTCAGGCTTGGCTGGCTCTGGGGAACCCCCTCCAGAGCACACACAAAAGCCTCTCGCTGCCACTCGCCAGACCCAGGGCACCCAGATGCACTCTCTCGCTTTGTGAAAGGCAAAGCAGCAGAAACACAAGGCAATCCTGACCAGATCACACATTAAAAGGCAAAGGAGAACACAGGACTTAACAAGCTGCCAGGCTTTTTCCAAACCTGAGTGCTCTTCCCTACACTGTAATAAAGGCATCCAGCCAGACTGCATCTCCCTCTTCTGCCATTGGCCACAACCCCACCCCAAAATGGTCACAACTTCTTCCCACCTTCACCAAGCACTTGTTCTCCCCTTTTTTACCACGGGCAGGTCCAGCCCCTCTCCTCCCTGCACAGCCCCATCTCCCAAGCATGCCTCACTCCTCCCCATGCTTTCTGCAACCAGCTCCAGCCACTCTCCTGTTCTCTCCTCGTCTGAAATGGTTTCACTACAACAGCTTTCTGCCCCAATGGCAATTTTCCTCCTGCAATTCCCCTCTGCAAATATGAGTTAAACACATTTTTTTAATGTTATTTTCAGTCCCGCAACTACACACGCATACATTTCAGGTTTTGATATCTGATGATAATTTATATGATATCTGTGAGGACATAAATACACCACATTCCTATGGTGACTTCTTCATAGGTGGTGTTAATCCACCTGACATTACATAGCCTGCCTTAGATTTCTTTAAAGATCACACAGGGCACAGCCAGGGAGAGAGAGGAACGGCAAAATCTATGTGAAACAATTTAATGACAATTTCCCCCCCCACTGTACAACACTATGTGATGCAAAATATGTTCTGTGATTTCTCACATAGGACACCATCAACAGGGATGTATGCTATAAAACAGAGATATTGAGAGGACAGAGGCAAATTGTACCAAAGAACTGAGAGGGCACTGGCTGCAGGAGCCCAGCCCAGGCAAACCAGAGGCTTTTTCACTCTTCACCCAAAAACAGAGAAACAGTAACACTGGTGTTCATCATGGATCAGAGGAAGGGCTTTCACACCAGAGAAAAATTAAGCTTGAATCATTTAAATCACAGAAGCTATTGCCAAAAGCCAGCAGTGGCAGAAGGGGTTGCCTTCTAGAGGGATTCGTTTAGATACTGAGCCAAGACTGTGTCCCCCTTCTGGACCCTACTGAGCCACCCCTCTCCTCCCCAGAGCTGCACCCCTTTTAGAGCACCCTCCAGAGTTCATCTGCACCCACAGCAGAAAGTGGCTGAAGGTCTGAGAAATCTCCTTTGGCTGATTAAATGTGTCCAGCTGGAATTGTGTCCCAACACCCCCAGGAACTATGACCATATACTTACAGGGAGACCAAAAACTTTACAAAACAAGCACAGGTTTCTTACACGGCGAGAGATTTCCTCGGTGAAACAAAACCAAAGAAACTGCACTCCCATGTGCCCTGTTAGCTTGGCTCACCTTAGGTTGGGAAGCTCAGTTTCAGCTGGGAGAAGCGATGCGCCGAGCATCCCGACCGCGTGCCGAGCACACACTCACTCGGGGTCTCCTTCACAGCAGGGCACGTGCACTTCTGTGCAAGCCACTGCTTGCGTTCACTGACACACGTGCCAGGGTCCCTGCTCCACCTCTCCAGAAACTAATAGAATTTTTCATCTCATTTTGCACTCACGCAGTCTTCACAACTCCCCGTTTCTCTGGCCTGGCGTAATCTGCCCAGAGTTACATTCAAGCACTGAGAACACAGAGAAATTTGGGTTGAAATCCTGGCAGGTCCTGTCATTAATTGCCAGGAGTAAGAGCATTTCTAAAATTCAGGTTACACTTCATCTGCTGCTGAAGCACCCGATGCCGATAATGCTGGGAATTAAGTGAGCACAGCAATGAGTTGTTCCTGTGCCACCAAGCACAGGGAGGCTAAAGTTGAAAAGTGTGCAAAATAACCTGAAATGCCTGGAAAGAACCTGAAATTTCCCACAGAAACGCCCGAAGCCCCCAGTGTCTGTGCACAGCACCACCAGCCCAGGTACATGCTTCCAGAATAAAGTGAAGCAACAACAGCTGTGGTGTGACCCTGTCACTGCAGTCAAGTGTGACACCTGACCGCCACTGGAAGCTCGCAAGTCAGGAGAGAAACGGCCACGGACGTCCTTCAACACCTCCCTCGTTCTTCATCGGCGCTGACATCCAGCAAAGGGAACACTGCAATTCACCTGGGGTGCTTCACTGCTCAGCGAGGAGGCAGTCACGTTTTAAGCCAACTCTGCGTTCTTTGAATACAGCACCTATAGCAATGCTCTAGATCGCTGGCTGCACTGCTGTCTGAAGGCACACACAATGCCTGGAGCAACCTGCATCCTAACTGCCCCAGCTTATGCCTGACAAGAGTCTACCAGCACTGCACTCCTGGAGATCACGAGGAGAACCTGTGAGCGCTAGCACACCTTCCCAAACTGTCATGGTGGCTTGAGCAAAGCGGCAAAGACAGGGGGGAAAAAAAAGCAATCGTGGTTTTTACAGTCAGATTTTTCATCCGTTTGTTGTTTGCTTTAGATTTCTATTCTCAAGCCCTACAATTACCCATGAAAACACTTCATTTGAGATGGAAAGCTACTGACCATCCCCAAGCACAACATCCCTGGATCCACTTCTCTGCACACAGAGGGTCCACTGGGCCACCTCATTCCTCTGTGCACACAGAAAGAAACCCTGAGCTATTTCCCAAAGCAGCCCATTCCCGCAAGGGGGAGAAACACAGTGGGAAGGGACCTGGATTTTTAAGGCCCTGCTCTGTCACCCCCAGAGTTACAGCAGCACCCCACGCAGAGCAGCCTCGTGCCCCCGCAGAGAGCAAACCCTACCGTGCGGCCGCCTCAGTCCCGTCTCCCAAAAGATGCCAGCCACAAGGTTTTAGTAACACTTAAAATAGCCCAGCCAGCTCACAGCAGTCCATACAGACGGTTCTATTTCCAGCACATCCAACTTACTGTTAGAGACAGCCCGGGAACAACCCCCTTTCTTCGCTCGTGCTTGACATTTATCTGATGCTTTGACCATTTATGCTAAGGCAGGGTGGAACTGCAAGCTTGCACATTCAGCAGCTCGGGCACTCGGAACGCAACGCCAGGACCCGTAAACCAGACGGTGCTGGAACTCGGCCCCTGAACTCGGTAACCGAGACCCATCTGGAAGCTCACGCTGGACACGGGGACCAACTGCACAGAAAGAAATCCATGTCACTGTCCCTCCCCATGGAACAGCAGCACCACCTCCTTGTTTTGCCCAAATATCGTGCCCACTGCCGAGTTAATTCTGACCAGAGCCCAGCCAAGGTTCTGCACCGACCGAGCTTGGCTCTTCCTCACCCCCACCGAGCACACCTGAGCCCCGGGGATGTTCCTTGACCCCTGTCACCCCCCAGGGATTTGTCTCGGCCTCCGGCTGCCGCCGAGCCGCCCGTGCCAGGCTCGGGGTGGCAGCGAGCGTGGCGTCCCCTCACGGAGCCACCGCCGTGTCCCTGCGCGCCCACCGCCTCACGGGGCCCGGGGGGCTCAGCCGGGCAGTGCCAGCCCTGCCGAGCCCGGGCACAGCGGGAACGGGCTGAGCCGGGGATGGAGAGAGGAGGCCCGGCGGGGCTACAGCGGGACGAGGGGCAGAAGGGACCCGCCAGCCCCGGGGAGCAGCGGGCCGAGAGGGGCCGCCCCGCGTCCGCAGCCCCC
>VZRW01013295.1:94399-123896 GCA_013398125.1 Aegotheles bennettii
CTGCAGATGCTGAGGCTGCACCTGCCCGAGCCGCCGGCGGACAGCGAGGAGGAGGAGGAGGCGGCGGAGGAAGGCGCCGCGGCCCAGAGCAGCCGCAGCTCCATCCCCATGGACGCAGGTAACGGCGCCTCCCGCCGGGCCCTCCCGGCCCCCCGCGCTGGGCCGGGCCGCGGCCTCACGCCCTCTCTGTCCCCAGAGCACGTGGAGCTGGTGAAGAGGACGATGGCCGGCGTGAAGCTGCCCAGCCTGGGCATCCCTGCCTGGGCCAGCCAGATCTCGGAGGAGCAGTGGAAGGACGTGGTGCAGCGCACGCTGCAGGCCCGGCAGAGCCTCGGCGGCCCCAGTCCCGAGTGGAAGTGAGGGCCGAGCCGTGGCGGGGGGGCTGCCAGCCCCAGGTGTCCCTCTGCCTCGGAGCCAGCCGGCAAGGGGACTCACTGGCACCCACCTTCCAGTTTCTCCCACTGGATACTGCCCGACCTCCTTTCCTGCTCCTCCTCCCTGGTTCTGGCCGGTGTGTTAAGTCGCTGTGATGTCCTTGTGTTGGCTTCCTCAGCCTCCGAGGAGCCTGACCAGTTTCTGTACCTGTGGAGGGAGGGGGCTGGGTTGGCTTTGCTCAGATTCCCATGGGAAAAACACTGGATTTGTCCCCGTGCTGTCAGTGCTAGAGAAGTCCCTCTCCCCCCTAGGGCCCCTCCTCTCGGGACCGGAGCCGTGTGTTGGAATATCAGAGGTGGAGTCCAATGTGTCTTTCCAAGAGATCGGTTTTATTTAGTTCTGTACATACAGGGACATCTGTACAAAATCCAACACTTTCATACTATGTAATGCTCTACTGAAAATAAAGTACACCATATGTACATATGAACTGTAAGCAGCTTAATACTTGTGTCCAGGGGGTGAATGCAGTACTTAGTTTTGCTTGTTCCCTCAGGAGGAGGGAGCCAGGTGAAGTGGAAGAGGCAGCTCCAGTTCTGTCCGTTTGGCTGATGTGGGGGAAGGCAGAGGCAGAAATGAGCAGCACTAACGCTAGAAACCAAGTGTGGAGCGAGGGCAGCGGCAGCGTGGCAGACGCGGGTGCTGGGGAGGGGGAACACGCTCCCCTCCCCGCTCACATGGTCCCCTTCTTACATGTCCAGGACACTGGAATGAGTAGGCAGCAAACTAACGGCGATGTGAAGGTACTAAGCATTGGTTCCCTGACCCAGAACAAGACACACAAAGCTATGAGAACATCGAAGCTGTACAGCATGTAATAGTGACGCGTTACAGTCCTGCCCCTGCACGCGGCGCGACCCTGGCAGTGTTCCTCTGGCCGCGCTTGGGCACTGCCAGCAGAGACAGACCCTCCGCAGGACAGCCATGGCCTCTGTGCACCAGAAGGCTCCGTCCCCTCTGCAGCAGCTGCTGCCTGGCAGCAGGCAGGCCTGGGTGAGGGCACACAAGCGCTGCAGCCTCTAAAAATGAGGCCGCAGCTTAGAACACAGCGCTAAGCGGGTGAGTTGTACTGCAACAGTTGTACTGCTCCCTGCACTGCAACGGGGAGAAACATCCTCCCGAGCCCTGCCGCGGGTGCTGCCCGGCCGTCCTCTTCCCGCTGTGCCCCGAGACACCCGCTGTCCTGTGCGCCATCCAGCATCACCCAGTGCGTGTCTACATGCTGTGCCAGGCGTGAGGTAATTGATTGGCAGCTGACCATGAACTTGGACTAACATTCAAAGTAAGCAATAACCTCCCTGAGGTGTTTTGTAGGTCTCCTGATGAACCGGCCCGTTGCATGAAGCGGAGGGGAGGCGGGGTCCGGCGTGACTGTGGGTGATCTCACACATACTCACACTTGCCAGCTGCTCCTAGGAGATGGTGGCATGCCTAATGAGGGCCAAACTGAAGAGCTAAACGAGGCAGGGTGTACAGAATACACAGGGAAAGAACAGCTTGGTTCAGGCTGGAGGAAAGATGTGCTGCACACCGGCAGTAGGATTAGAGGGGATGAACCTCTGACCTGGGAATGGTTTACTGGTGAGGACAAGTACACCAGGACCTCCCACAACATTCCATGATGCTGCAAGGCAGCACCAGAGTAGCACCGACCCTGTAAGCTCCCTGCACTATTGCAAACCCACTAAGCTTATGTGTCAAGAAAGCGAGTGCAGCAGGTAATAAGCAAGGGAAGACCCTTTTCTATCACAAGCCAGCCTCTCTGAGGTGGCACCTTGGCCTGGCACTGAGTCTGCACCACGAAAGGTATGGGAGTAAGCTGGATCAAAGCAGCACTCAAGTGCTGCGCAACCCCCTGGGCTATCAGCAAGGGCGCTCTAAATGCTAAATTAGCACAACAAGTCCCTGATGCACCACGTGATAAGTGACAAAGGCCTCGGGCCAAAGTAAGAGAGTGAGGTGAACTTTGCTCAGGGCACCCACGGAAGCAGCTCAGCAGTAGCACCTAGCCGTTGATCATAGAGGGGAGACAACTGAACACTCAGAAACTCAGCCTGGCCCCATAACGTGTACCCATTGCTTCCACTAGTTCGCAGAATTGACTTTAGCAGCACAAACTTCCTAGAAACCCCGGCCACTGCAGAGCTAAGGATGGGATTACAGCGACAAAGGGAGAGCTGCAGGAGTATTTTAATTGAGCAGCTAGAGGAAGAAAGCAGAAGTCAGTGGCTTACGCCTGCTACAAAGCAGGAAGTTAATTCTGGGCCCACAATTTACCCAAGACACCAGGATGGAGACGAGTCAGCATGGACCAACACAAACAGCTGAAGGAATTCACTTTCCCACAAGAGAGCTTCTAAGGATGCTCTGAAGGGAGGGCTGCAATAGTATGTAGTGCTTGCACCCAGCTTTACCGGGGGTGGCGAAGCACTGAACCCCCACTCCGCTGACAGGGGAACAGAACAAGGGGCTTGAAGCAAAAGAAAGGTGGAAGCAAACACCTCCTCCGTTGTACGTGAGACTCTCCAGCTGCGGAGCAGCACTCCAAGGCAGGACGGAGGGGCAGCAGAGCCCCCAAACTCTGCCACACGCTCCTTCCCTGAGCTCAGCCTGACCTCTGACCACTGCAGGGCTTGGCTGCACGGGCAGCACGGGGGCAGGCATGGCAGAGATGGGCACTTGGGGCTCGCAGCAGCACGCTGTGCCACGCAGTAGTATCTGGCCAACACAGAGCCTGTGTTGCAGCACAGCAAGGCTCTGGCTCCCAGGCAGGGTAAGAACCAGGTGGCAGCTGGAAACGAAGCATCTCCTGCCTGGGCTGATACAATCGCAGGTCAGGCAGGCTCCCTTCACACACGCACACCCAAGGTGGACAAGCAGGAGGAGGGAGGAAAAGCAGGACATGACAGTGGTGAGATACAAGTTATAACATAAAACCAGATCTACCCTGGAGGGATGCGGATGGAGTGGAGGACAGGCACAGCTCACCATGTTCATTCCTTATTTATACATGAGAACCGAGTGCCTTTCCATGACCCCTGGGGAAAGGGATGGGGCAGAATTTCCTGGGCCAGCTCCTGAGCCCGTCAGAGAGCCTCCTGGCTTGAGGTGAGAAATTCTTCTGCTCTCTTGTGAGCCTCCAGGGCTTTTATAGTGTAGACATCCTGAGGAAGCTCAGATTTCCGGCGCAGCAAAACTTTCTCCTTCTTAATGTCTTTCAGCATCTACAGACAAACCAAAGGAGTCAGGGATCAGCAGCAAACCCCCTCACCCCTGCAGTCTCCCCATTCTCTGACTCCAACCGCTCTAGCGTAAGCTGGATGACACTGCAGCATGCAGCAGAACAGGTTGAGAGCCAAACACTGACCAAAAGGACACAGAAAAGTCCCACTTGCGCTTTTTCCAGAGCAGGAAGGTTAGATAAACTCCACTCTTCAGACACAAATTGATCTCTAGCAATCGGGGATGAGAGTACGGCATTTACCCTCAGAACACTTGGGAAAAGCCAGTTCTGGCTGCTGGACCCTGGACTGACTATGCTGATGCCCTGGCTGGTCTGACAGTAATTGTGGAAGGACCCTGGTCACCTACACACCTGCACAGCCTCCGTCTCCACTGTTTTCTTCAGTAGTTGTATATCCTCTGCAGTTGGGGTCTCCGTTTCCATACAGCAGATAGGAGGCAATGGTGGAGGTGCGTAATACATGGGGTACTGCAGACAACAGAGACAACTGGGGAGTCAGCATGCCACCCAACACCAAGCCTTCTCCCCCAGCATCCTAACACAGCATGGCACGCTTCTTCCAGCCACCTTCTCTGGCACCCACAAAGGTACACAGACAGGAAAGGAGCATCTCCTCCTACCCATTCCTGCCTGTGTCCTCTGAGCCACAGCACACTGTGCAGCCACAGCTGAGAGAGGAGTCCATAAACATACATGCTCTCCATAAGGCATTACTTAGAGGTCAGTGCTGCAGAAGGCCAGGTAAAACACTGCCAGTACCTCCCAGACTCTGGGGTTTTGGAGGGACAGACCACCACTGCAGCGGTGTGCACAGGATCAGATGTTACAGCCTGCTTTCATGAGCTGAGAAAGCAGGTCAAGATCCCCAGCACACTTTGTTTCATTCATCCTAGGTCCTGCTGTTACCCACCTGGGGGTTCAGCCGGGCCAGCTCCTCTATTTTCTGCCACATTTCTTCTCGTTCCTTCATCCTGAACCTTCCCCTGCAGAGACAGAGAGAGTGCAATGTGAACTCCAGGAGAAAGTGCAGCTTTCACTCAGAGGAAGACAAAAGCAAGAGACAGCAGAAAAGTGCGGACGAGGGCAAGAGCTGCTCTGTCCTTCAGAGACCCCTAATTGTATCTACAGGTGACAGATGGCAAGACGAGGGGACACAGTGCAGGGACCAGGAGGTAGGCAGGCACTCTCTTCGCTCACCTCCGAGCACAGGGTGGCAGCAGTGGGCTGCACAGGGACTTTTTCCTTGGCTTTGTGCTGCAGGAGTGGGTCAGAGCAACTGGTTTCTGGAGTAAAGCAATGGCACCACTTTGGATGTCAAACACATTTTCCTGGTGCCCCACAGATGCGGAGGGACAAACTGTCATTTCAATAGGGCTGGGGCTCAGCTGCCCACAGTTCCCTCTCTCTCTGGCCATAACACACCAGAGAGCCGCCAGACCCCCAGGCACAGCTCTTAAACGTGGCACAGATTTTAGCAGACCTGAAGCGACCTTTTAACTGGGCCACCTGTAAATCCCAGGTCAATGAACATCCCCTGCAAACAGAGGTGAGCATCCACCACTCCTTGTTATTGTCTTCTACATTGCAAACATCTGCACTAAAATCTCTCCTTTATTTCTGATTTTAAGTAACTATCTGGCTTTCACCCCAGCTACTGGTTTCTCTGGTGCCGTATCTACCCATGCTAAGGAAGTTCTTATACTCTGTAATCATCTCACACTCTTGAAATATATGTAAGAAAGGAGACTAAAAATAAGAATGAAGCTGCCAAGCATTCAAGCAGCAGACTGCTCTATCAGGGAACAGAAGGTCAAAAAACAAAAAAAAGCAAAACCCAAACCCTAAATGAAAAGCCCACACCTCATTTTCTGACAGAGCTCTGAAGATCTCTGCAGGGAACTGTGACCAGGGGTTAGCGCTGATCTTCCCTAGCTCTTTTCTGCCTCACCCCCAGTTTCTCCAGAATACTTTTAAATGTCTGGTAAATAGAAACACACGCATTACTCCAATCTTGCTACTGGAAATGCAGACCAACATGTCTGTCCACGAAGGCACTCACATCACAAAGGCTACTGCGCCTCCAGAGCAGTGTCTACTTTGCCGGTATCATGTCTACCACCGTGCCATGCCAGGGTGCAACAAAGCTCATTTTGTTTGGTTGGAGTACATCGTGTTACTGGTCTGGTACACAGTGAGCCAAGGGCACTCATCCAGTCATCCAGCTCCATGCATCTCTAGCACCACCTCACTCCTTTCAGATCACCAAAGCAGTCTCAATAGCAGCAGGGAAGCCCTCCATTCCTCATCTCACTTTGAGATCCACCAGTTTATCCATCATGTGCTCAGCTGCTACCGCAAAAGACCACCTTGCAGAGAGAATACCTGGTCTGACTCAGAGCAGTGCTTCTAAAAATCTGAAAGCTTCAACCTGTGATCACTCTATTCAGCCAAACAGGCATCTCCAAAGAACAAAACAAAGTTTCATCTTTTATTTTGATACCACATTGACATAACTGTAGTATTACAGCTGTTCAACATCCTTCTATAGGAGAAGCTTCCTCCCAGCTTCATCAATCAGTCTGGCTTTGTCTCCTACACTAGGACATTTCCACTGCAGTTTATCTGAAAGTGTCACTCACCCACATGAGTCTTTGGAGAACCCTACCCTGCTAAACAGCAATGCCTCACTGGACAGCACTGAGTCCATGCACCCCCAGCCCTGCTTTCTAGCCGATGTGCATCTCATCACCTCCCTTCATTCCTGACCCCGTTACTAGCAGGACATTTGGAAAATCAGAGCTATAATGGGAGGTATCTTCTTCTTCCCGCTGCTCTGGCCTATGCAGAATGAGGCAAGATAGCTGCTACCAGAGAGAAGTGAGGTGTGAGGGTGGCCCCAGGGCATGCTGACACCACACTTCTTGAAAGGCAGTGTTCAAGGCCCTCACACTTTTACAGAAGGGCACGTCCAAGACAAGACACTATCTATCTGCCCCAGTCTCCCCACTGTTTTCTGAAGGGCTCTGATAGTTCAAACAGCTTCAAGATGCCTGGGGAGATCAGTAAGGCTCAGTGTGTTCATCTGCACTGAACAGCAGAGCCTCCCCACATGTCCCTCCCATGACCAGCCTTGGCCGCAGCTGCACAGCCAGGGGGGTGACAGTGACAGGCCTGAGCTGTGTCACCTGTAAGCGTGGTAACTAAAAGCATGGCCAAGCCTTTTCTGAGCAGGCCTCTCCACGTCTGGTTGCAGCCTAATTGTGCACCTACGAGCTCTCTCCTTGTCACTGTCTCACGTTCACTGGCTTTGTCCATGCTTGCAGCCCTCCCCACACGTGCTGTTTCCTAGTCCACAGCACAAGCTCTCTAGTGGCTCCTTGGGAAAACACTTCACAGGCCTCTTGTCCTTTTTCTGCCTGTGCTACAGAAGCTTCCTCAGTGTCTCAAAGCCACCAGTCTCGCCGTGGGAAAAGCAAGGCATGGCTCAGTTAAAGGTCAGTCCTGCATGACAGTGATCCCACAGGCAGCCTTCAGCACGCCGCTTTACTCCGGAGGTGCTCAGCATCACAGCCCCACAGGTTTTTATTAGTGAAAAACAGTACTATTTCTACTCAGTTTAAGCTTCCACGGTTGAAAAGAAAACCACAGCTGGCTGCAATGCCACGTTACTGCCCCCCGACAGGCATGGCCTGCAGTCAGCTCTGCCAGGCAGACGGCAGAGAGGAGCTGTGGATGCAGTGTCTTCTCCCCTGAGGGGAAGCAACAGGACCTGCTGCTCACCAGAATGGGCTGCAGCATGCTGCAGAAAGAAAAGCAGGTAGGGGAAGTGCAGGAATGGCACCCCAAACCCCGAGGCAGGCTCTTCAGCTATGAAACGCTCTGGTTCCACCCAAGAGACATCAATAAACAATGCTTTCACCTGCCTGTGAAACATGTTTTTTTGCAACCCCATTCATGACTTACTCTATTACATCCCAGAACATGCAACCACAGTGTCAAGTGCACATGGATTGACTTGCATTTCTTGGATATTTTAAAAACATGGAGGGAAACATGACATTTTCACAATGGACTTAAGGAAATAACTCAGGCATACTGCTCTAGTAAACCCAGCTTTCTAATCCATCTGCCCAGGCGCGTGGTCTTTCCCCACACATTGTCCTATGTCCTGTCCAGTCCCAGGCCTCTTGCCCAACAAACCCCGACCTCCTCACTTCTCCTTTTCTAATTGTTATCCTTACCTATCCAATTTATACTATCCATTGACATTAAGAATAACACTACCACCATCACCCCCAACTCAGCTCTTCACTGTGCCTCTGCCCAAAGTCTCTATCTCCTTTTGACTCCTTGCCCAGACAAGCTGCTCTTCCTCCTAACCTGCTGTTCTACCCCACTCCCTTCTGCCACCGATTTCCCTTTCCAATTGTTTCCCAGCCTGTTCCTACAGACCTTCCACAACGTTCTCTCCCAGCTCTAGCACCCCTTCAGGGGGAGACCTTCTCACACTTCTCAAGCCAGGAACAGCTGCTAATGCTGTGTTAGTGACAGCAGAGTTGAGCCACTGTGTTTTCTCCCAGAAAGACCTCCTTAGCTGGGTCCCTGTGACAGGGAAACCTGACTTAGCTGAGGAGGCTGTCATCATGCTCACCGTAGGTAAAAGCATCTCACATTTAGCTGCTAAAAGACATTTTCACATCCCGCCCACCAAGCTTTCAATTGATGTTTTACCAAATTTGGCTATCTAGCACAGCAAAAGGTATCTCCTTGATAAAAACCCAGCACAAGGTTTTCTGAAGTACAATTAGGCACAGAGGCACTAGAGAAAAAAACCCAAAACATCTTAACATGAGCAGAAAATGGTACAGCTCTATCCATCTATTTCTTGGACAGCTTTGAGCTGCTTTGTTGACTTTTTCCAGAGCGATCCTTCATCATCCACACACCAATGCTGGCAACAGTCACCCTCAGCAGGTCAGCATGGGTCGAAGCTAAACAGATAGAAAAAGCTCCTGATGGAAACACCAGGTAGATCTCACAGTAAATGTGTTGTCACTGTGACTTAAAATACATGTGCAGACATTTGTGGGCTTCACAAATGCCCTAGAATAGGGGGAAAAATAATCTTCCTTGCTCTTAATTTAGATTTCAACAAAACCTTAATTTCTCTGTATGCAGGTTACCCATCCCCAAGCTCTGATTCGTATCTCAACTCTGTTATTTATTACTATTTCACAAAACAACTGAATTTACCCCAGAGCTCCCCACTGCCAGCAAGGGTTAGGTCTGCTCTCCCCCCCCCCGCCTCCTTGTGGCAGCCCTGGCTCAGCCAGGAATGAGGAGCACTATTTTATCATTATTTTATGTCAGTGAATCAGCAAAAAACAGACCCAGGGGAAAAAAAAAAAGTTTCTTTCTAGCTTACTGAACTGACCCAGCTCACCAAGGCAAGTCATACAAGCAGCAAAACCAGTACAAGGAAGCAGAAAAAGTGGAGTTTTTTCCTCTTTACAGAATAATGAAACAGGCACTTGCTGAGCTCAGATTTTATCCCCACCATTTGCTCTTTGAAATTCCAGGTATTATTCCATCTTTATTACTGGAAAATTTAAAGCGTCCTGTGGCATGAAAGATGCCCACTGCAGCAAAGCTCTTCAGAAAAGTCTTTCTAAGGCAACGGGATTCCACTGGCATCACTACGACATATACAAACTGGTAAATATTTCCAAGGCAGAGCATAAGCATCTTTGCAAAGCTGAGTATCCTCTACATTGCAATTTATTTCCTCATGACCCAGAGAACTCTCACTCTTTCCCAAGCTACCTGCTTCAGCAGAACTGAAAGGATTTTTATCAGGGCACACATCTTACATCTTCTCATCCCTACACATAGTTATTGCTGAGAAATCCTACTTTCCTACAAAATGATTTGCACCACGTTTCCATTTGCCCTCTGCCTACTGGCACCTACCACCAGTTAGCGTACCCCAAGACTTCAGGATGAGCTCAAGTTACTTGGCAAGAACCTCTTACTCACTTCTGCTTCTCTGCCTTGTATTGCTGCGTGCAGTCATCAAAAAGCTTTTGGTTCATCTCCATGAACAGCTTCAGTGCATTGTAGATCAGCCCATGGATTGTCCTGCAAAGAAACGAGGAAAGGAGAACAAGTCATGGTGGTATACTCCAGGTTCTCAGCCCCAAGTTAGCACCAGCAGCACAGACAAGAGCTAACAGCAGCAGCAACTACTATACTACAGCAATGGGACAAAAGATTTTCACACAGTCCCAGTTGCTAGTATGGGAAAATGTCCTCCATAAACACAGCAGAGATGATCACACAGAGAGAAAGAGATGGAGAAGAAAGAGAAGACCACTGGGACACGTCTGCTCTACAATGGTCAGACTAATGAGTGCAAAAACACGCATTCATGCGTTTATTTCTTGTAGTTGTAAACTGGAAAGGAAGGATTCTAGGGACTGCTTAGGGCTGTTCTCAAGGGGCTTTAACCAATCTCTGTGCCTCCCACAGTTCACCTCGCATATACAAAATTACTTTTTTGGGCTGCCCAGTATTCAGTCATGAGCTTTGTCACTGAGCTGGAAGATTTTATGATCTCAGCTGTGGTCTGAGTATTTTTAGCTGATTAATTAAAAGGAAGTGAGTTTTACAACTTCAATTAACCAGGTAAGGAATCAACTGAAGAAGCGGTCAGAAGAAAGGAAGTCAATGGGAGAACCATAAAACAGACAAGTATTGAGGAAGGAAATGGAGAGGACGAAAATTTGCCATGGGACATCTGCCCAGTTAGTTCTGCTTTCTCCATTCTTCCTGTACTCAAGGAGTCAGGCACTGCATTAGCTAAGGTGTCTGTTCATGGAGAGCATATAGGTGGTCATTAGTCATCAAGCAACCAGAAGTCAGCTGGAAAACTGACTGCATCTCTCCAAGAGACCAACAGCATTAGTGGCACGCAGGTATCAAACTCTGGGTAGACTCAATGGCCCCAAGGCGGGTCATTCCAGGTGCCTGACCCCTTGCAGAAGCAGGCCACTGTGGTCTGCTGTGGCACTTTTCCATGCTGATACTATTAACAACCCCTCTGGCTCAGCATCTGGTGTCACCTAGCACCATGCATCATTGCACTGTAGCAGCAAGCCCCAAGACAGCCAGTAGGTCAAGCAATCCTGCAGGCACAGCAAGTGCCAGGGCACGCAGAAAGACCTACTTGTTCCAGTGACTCTTGGAGTTCTTGTAGAGTGCTGGAAACATGATCGGGAGAATTTTGGCTGCGTTATCGCTGATCAGGCTCATGATATATTCGTTGTTCCAATAGTACAGTGCTCGCTCTGCCACCTGCAGTTGGAGAGAAAGCCATGCTTGGAGGGGCTCCTTCCAGTAACACCTGTGGTGCACAGGGAAACTGCAGACCAGAGCTTGCCACCACCCATCTGAGGAGCAAATGCTTCCCCACAGCACGAGCAGCAGGGCTGACCTTCATCAACTTTTACAAGGCCATTCATCCCTGCTGCCCAGCCTTCTTTCCTTTAGCCTCTGGCAGGCACTTCTCACTTTCCTGGGAAAAACCTCATATTCTTGACTAGGCAAGCCTAACGTTGATATTCTGATGACTCCAACGCCCTTTACACAACACTTGAGGACAGTGACATCACCCACTCCAGGTCCCAGCTCAGACTAGCTCCAAGCCTCCTTTGTCTCCTCAGCCTGTCCTCTGTAAAGCTCCATTGCTCCCACTTCTCCCCAGCCTTCCCCACAACAAGTGTCTCTCTGGGCTTTGAAGCTTCAGTCACCAGGCCCACAATTCACTGCCCTGACTTAGTAAGGGTGAAAATATGGAAAATCTTGGGGCAGTCATCACGCTATAACAAGACAAACAAGTCTTACAAGTTTCCATGTAGTGATAGATTTCACCACAATTCTTCATATTTAACCACAAATCTGGGCAATGCAGATCACCACGTTAATTTCTGCATTTAGCGCTAGCTTGAGAATGGCTTAAAAACCTAGGAAGAGAGTCTCAGTTTTATATTTCAGATAAATTTCCCACAATATCCCCTTAACATATCGTTCCACATGAGTAAATAAAGTGAAACACATATCATGGTCACTTATTGAGCTTTTTAAGCCTTTGTCTGCTAGGTTAACACACAGAGAAAACTCTGCCCCACCAAGGTGTTCAGACTTACCAAGAAGTCAATCCCTATTTTTGCTCTCAGACAAGCTGCAGACACAAAGACTGTTCAGCCCGACTGTGTGGGACACCTTTGGGGTTAATTTTCTCAGGCTGCAAAATGTTTGCACCTGCTCCAGGCATTTTTAGTCTTGTTATTGGCAGTTGGCAGTAGATGGGGGCTGCTGTCAAGTACAGGATGCCTCTCCTCCAGCCTTTACCCTACTTTATTCAAGCTCCTTGGTTGCCTATGGTAGCTCCCCCTCCATGCCCAAAGGTCATGTTAGTCCTTTGATTCCCATCACCACACCAGTAATCCATGTCCAGCTGGTTTCCATCAGGGTCCCCCAGTCCCTGCCAGAAAAGAGTGATCTTTTACATATGCATGTGTCCTAGACTGACCTCATCTTTGGCTTGTAAACATGTGATTTTTGTACCTGTCTGTACCAAAGAACAGACTGAAGCCAGTCTGCCTTCACTGTGCGGTCACACTCACTCCGGGGGAGGGCTATGTCACTGTTTAACACCTCACCCATACCTGGATCATCCACAAGCTATCTTCTTCCTGGGCACTCTTCATGGCAATCTAAACCAGTGAGCCAAGAACACCTGCTAGGAGCTACCAGCAGGTCCTACCACCCTGGGCATTTTAAACATGAAGACTACCTGCCACAAAGATTGCTTTAGCCTGGTACTACAGCCAGCTTCCCTTCAATGGGAACAAGAAAGAAGCAGACTCCAGCACTTTTTCAGTACACCTCACCCTTTACCACCAACACCAGAATAATAAAGAGCACCTCCTCTGCTCACTGCCTCTTTGGTTGGCCTCCCTCCGATACTGCAGCCAGTGTGGTTTTACTGCAACAGGGTGACACTGGAGGGATCTCCTCTATGTTTGCTAGCCAAAACAGGAGGTGGCAGAGCACCTCTGCTCCAGCTCCAGCCTACTGCAATACATGGTGCTGAAGAGCACAGTGCAGCAGGAAGGGCTCCACTGATCCGCTTTGCTTTCTCTTTGGACGAGCTTGTTCCGTGGTTGTAGTGAGGATTCTCACTGCCTTCCACCACGTGTCACCGTGATACTCACCCTGGTCAGACCTCCATGTGCCACTGATCCACAAAGACAAGCCCAAAAGCTGTGTTGTCATGTGCCCAGTGGGTTACAAGCCAGTGCCCTATCCCCTCCTTGAGCTGCAACCCACCTGGAAATGTGGGCTGGAGACACACTTGGCCAATTGCCTGAACAAGGGCTCCATAACTTTCACAAATTCAGATGGCTCAATCACATCCAGGATCTCCTCCAGCTCATTTAAAAACATCACCTCCTTGGGACTGTGAGTTTTCGGCCAGAACTTCAACAAGCCCACAATCACCTGATGGGGAAGGTACAGAGATGGTTTTAGAGACTGAAAATTAACACCAGCTGTGAAAAAAAAAAAAAATTAAGGTTCTGGTCACAACAGCAGAGGGGAGAAAGCAACAGCAGAGGGGAGAAAGCAACAGCAGAGGGGAGGAAGTAACAGAAGAGACTTTCCCAGAAAGTCAGAGCGGATTACCGGGGAAGAAAGAAAAGCCAGGTTAGATGCAAGACAGCAGCACTGCCCAGACTGCTATGATTCTATATGAAAAGCACAAAGCTTAGAACCACTTTTTTTCCCCAAACACAGCTTAACATCAGAGCTCAAACCAGAGTGGGCAGCAGCTGGCAGATGGCAGAGCAACTACGGGAGATCAACTAATAACACTGGAAATGCTATGGAGAAGATCACAGAGGAATCATTATTCAACACACCACAGAGCTTGAACATTGAGAAGCACCCAATAAAAAAAAGCAATGGATGGGTTTGGGGCAAGGAAATGGAAATACCATTTCACACAGAAGTAATTGGATTACGGGTCTCATTCTTGCAAGGCTTTGTGAAGACTCAAACAGACTCCAGAAAGTAGAGGACAAGTTTACGGAGGTTACACCTAATGGTGTTTATGAAATATGACAATGCAGATGCAACTTCTGGTTGAGTAAACTATTGCTTACAAGATACTGGAAGAATGTACTAGGGGAAGGGCTATATCCCACTTGATTCTATTTATTTATTCTTAATATTGCTTCCTTCCCTACCCATCTGCTCCTACACACGGACAAAGGCAGGATCCAAGATTCTGCAGACCTTCGCTCTGTTGGAGCCATTGGTATGGCATTTACAGAAATGCTAACTCTGTGGACACTAGATTCACACACAACTGGCAGTAGGAGCTGTTCTTTCAAACTCTTTACTTCAGCGACCTGTCCCGAAGCCAACATTCAAGAGGAAGTTCGCAGCAATGGAGGAACAACGCAACAGCAAGATTAGAAACATCTGAGCACTGTTTCCACCAACTCAAGGCTTGAGAAGCCAACAGGTTGGTATCCTTAGTGTTTGTCATTACTCAGGTCTGCCATTCAGGCAAGAGTTAGCTCCAGTGACTCAGATGTAATTTCTCCTACAGCTAAGGCGGTGTGAGGTGTGTCGAGTCCGTCTTTGCTACTACTGAGCACATCTGAGGCCTTGCTCACCTGGCAGTCATTCAGACTGCTGTTAACGCAAGAGCTACCACGTCAAGCCTTGCTGAGCAAGCTTCTGGGAGGCCTACTTTAAGCAAGTGTGGACCTAGTGAGTGATCTGGCCTCCTTCCAGCACTGATGGCAACATCTAGTGCATTCAGAGCCTTGCTGATGCACAAGCCCTGTAATTCTTCAAGACTCCACTAATGCCAGACATCTTGGGAGTCTATTCAAAACCCTCACAAGCAGGATCCTTCCACAGGACACAACCTGTGGCAATACAGCCTTGGTCTGTCTGGTTGAGACCCAATGTGACACCCACTGAAGGTAATGAAATTTGGTCACCCCATCACTCACCACAAGCACCAAACCAGACCTGGGTCTCTAATCTGGGGGCCACCAACCCATTACCCAGGAAGCAGTGAGGAGCTATGGAGCTTCACTTTTTGAATAAGCTGCAGAATGAATCCTGGAAATATTGACAGATTTCTATTTCTCTCTTCTCCCTCACCTTACAGTAAGTGCTTTGGCAGGAGGCTGTTGGGCTGGATGTCAGCCACAGGAAGCACTCAGGATGATCAGGAAGCTGCTTCACACAGTTTGTTTCAGAGGAGGGTTTTGGGAACACGGGAAATGGAGGCCCCACATTTAAAGGAGAAGCTGGGAGGTCAGAGCTGAGGGAAAGCTGACAACAGCTGACCAGCTTCCACTGAGCAGAGTCAGGCAGACACTTCAGCCAGAGAACAGAACGACCTCAGCTAGCGTTACTCATTAAAATGCTCACACTTCCTGGGCCTCCCTGCTACAGTGACACAAGCATGCGTTCTTTGGCCATCTGCTGTTTTGAGGCTGTGAAGCTCAGCTCTGTAGAAGACATTTCCTGGCCCTGCAGTGGGTGGAGGAACACTTGTCTCCTGCTTGCACCCTCTGCCAAGCCGGCATAGAGCCTGGTAACACTGCAGGTCTGTGCAGCCAGCAATGGGAATATGTGAGGTCCCCATCTACACTGCTCACACGTTTTGGAACCTGCTGTTTCCCACCACTACATCCTGAAGGCAAATGTGTCTACAGTGTGAGATAACACTATGGAGGTAGCAAACGGATGCTAGAGCAGGAAGGAAAATACTTTCATCAGGGAACAGTGGCTTAAGCAGTGGCCTAAGTAGACTTTTGTGTCCCAGGTTCCTAACCTCATCCCCGCAGTTTTTCAGCCAACTCTGGCAGTCTGGAGTGAACTCTATTTCAGGGCCCACATGAGCTCACCCTGGTTCCACATCAGATGGCCATGTATTTTGTCTCTGCAGCATCTGCTGCTAGCTGAAAACTCTGCCCTGAAAGCACAGCTTGATACAGTGCTCCTTCTGCACAAAAGAAGACTATAGCCCACCTTCCTGAAGCTTTCAGGAGAGAATGCTAAAGGCTTGCACATGAGCAGCACAGCCCCTTCTGTCCACAGCGGACCAGGCAAACCCAGCAAACAATCCAGTTGACTCCCAGCCTCTTTAGCCTTTTTTCACCCTAACGAAGCTGTGAAGCTTTTTGGGACTTGACTGGCATGCAGAGATTAAGGTAGGTTACTCACTGGCTCTGTCAAGCTGCTGTCTTTCTCCAAGAACTGTACAACACAGTACGCCAACTGTAGGGAAAAAACATGGCAAGATTAGAGCTTCTCCAAGTGTACCCGAGATTAAAGTGCCACCACCACTCTAGGCTGGAAGTCACATTATACCCTCCATAGTCACATTATGCGATGAGCAGACAGCTGCAGCTCCAAATGAATCCAGTTCTTCTGATGGCAAGTGAAGGCTCTAAGATCAAGCAGGCAGGGCCTGAGCTCAGGACATTCGTGCAGCATGAAGGATAAAACTTGAGCCACCTAGAGCAGTCTGCAGTTAACACATTCAAATGCAAGCACAGCTGCACACGTGAGAAGGAACAAACCTGACTATCACAAAGCCCTGACTAGCCCGAGTCCTGATCTTCTCTACTCTTCTATTATGTATTCTAAATTGCAAGAAATGAATCTCTATACCAGCCCAGCAGCCCAGCACACCTATTTCTCCACATATCTCAGTGAAGACTAACAGCTGACACACCACATGCATGGGCTGATGACTGCAGCTCAGAAACCTACCTCTCTGGTTTCAGCAGGGCCCAAATATCTCAAACTTCCAGCAAAGAAAGGCGAAGCAGGCCACAGCATTAAGTCAGCAGGCAATGGCAGGATACCCTCCTACTGGCCCATGGCAAAAAGCACACACGTATACATACATGCCCAGGCACTGCAAGTCTGGGACAAACCACTGCAGTAAGGGACTAGTGCAGAGCCCAAAACATCTCACAGCAAGAACTCTGTACAACATAGTCCTGCAGCCCACTGAATAGCTATAAGCAAGCCTGAACAATGTTTTTTGCAAGAATCACATTCTGCCCTGAGAACTTGAAGCATTTCTCACCTGTGGGTGGTAGACACTGAGAGATTTCACCTTGTGCAGTGGTAGCAAGACTCTGATGAGGAACATCTTGTGCTCTTCCTTCAGAGGCAAAGCAAACCCATTGATTATGCTGAGAAGAAACAAGAGACTCCTTAGCAACTTTATCCAGCGGAAATATAGCATCTCTCACCTCAGAAGAATCAGTGGCTTCTCATAACTCTCATTAGTCACTTGAGAAAGCAACCACCAGAAGAAGTGTGGTTGCTGGGGCCTAACCTCCATATCATGCTCAGCGAAAGTATTTCCTCAGCAGGCATGGCAGGGAAACACCTCTGATGGGGCTTGGACTCTGCTCTGTCCCGTGCCAGGCTGAGTTCAGACACGCTTAAGAACCTCTGGGAAAGGCCAGCACAGAGGCAACCCAGTCCTTGAGGCTTGTACTTTACAGAACAGGAGGATGGCGGCATAAGAGAGGGCTGTAAACCAAAGGGCAGTCGAAGCCATGGAGAAGGCTGAAGTTCCTCACAGCTGTGAGGAACTTCTCTTTTACTGCCTACTGAGGCAAGACAGCAAGTGTGACTGGACTCTTTCAAAAGAACAGGAGACAAATCTGAGAAGGTGGCTACCACTGCAGGCTGGAGAGTACTTTCACTGTGTGTTTCATCAGAGTGAGATCCTCTGGAAGAGGTGGCTCCTGCAAGAACTGCTGAAGGAAGGCACTGCTAGCTCATGCAGCATGCTGGGCTGGGAGGTCTCACTCACTATGGGCCCTTCGGGACTTACTAAAGGGTCCTTACCTTCCTAGGATCTCCAGCAGTTCTGCAATCCCATTGTGGTGCTCTGTTTCATAGATGAACCTTAAGAAAATAGAAGAATGAGAGGTCATTGCCAAATGGTGGATACAGATTGATAAGCAAAAGGAAGGGAAAACACAGGAGACAGGGAGTTTCCTAGCAAATAACAGAACTCCAAGATGACAGAGCAAGGTGTGCGCGATAGAAGCAAATAAATTCATGTCCCTTGGATCAGCTAAAGCTCACAGGTCCCAACATTTGCCATGTGCACTGAAGACACCGCTATCACACCCTCACTGTTCTTAAGCACAGGTGAATGCTATTTCTAACAAAGTAGCATGACATAACTGAGTCACTTAGCTCTTCACAGTCTGGATTAGAGAGAACTACAGCCTTGTGGCCTGAATTTATCTCACTGGATTGTTCCATGCACTCACTAGGCCAGTAGCAACAAGAAATATCTCACCTGTAAAATATATTGTTGATCTGCCGCCTCACATACGCTCGCAGACCCAAGAACTTCCCATAGATCCTGTGCAGAATAGTCTTTAGGAAGTCTCGTTCTCTTGGGTCTTCACTGTCAAAGAGATCCAGCAGCTGTGGGGAGAGAAATGGTGGGAGAAATGCCATCAGTGTCTGCATACTGCCTGTCTGGACAAAGCTACCAGCAACACTGCTCCTGCTCGGCAAAAATGGCTCTTTCAGCTGAGTGATGCCTTCAGCACCCTGACCACAGTGGTGGCTTCCCTGAAACATGCAGCCTCCACAAGCTGGAACCATCAGCACTTGTCTCTGGAAGCATAGCAATGGCCTGCATGCTCTACAAAGCTTTGCATCCCCAGATTTCCCCTGCAAGGCTCCCAGTGCCCCTCTCCACCTGTACAATGAGTGGTGAATTCCAGGGACTACATCTCACACACACACTCTTGCCCTGCAGAGAGAATCGGGGCTGCTCATTCAAGACTAAACAAAGGAAAGAAGAAAACCCACATCATCAAGCATCTACTGACAAAGCTGGACTGTTTGCATTACACCAAAACCTGCTGCGTGTCCTTCATAAAGGTGGTGCACAGGGGCACTTTGTACTTACAGACAATACAAACTTCTGGTCAATGTATTTCTTGGCTACGTTTGGTTGAAAGTCGGGCGATTCCAAGAACCGGAGGAAGAACTCATACACCAGCTATGGGGGGAGAAGGAGAGATCACTTAGAAACCCTGTCCCTCATCCTCTCACCAGTGTTTACTTCATATTTTACATGTTTTCCTTCTTAAGGATTTGGGAAAGGCTGGGAAGCCTGAATGGGAGCACAGAAAACACAGGAACCTGTGGTGTTCCACCCAGTAGGATCAACTCAGCTGCTCTTGCTCTGATGGGTAGGAGCTGGTGGCACATAACTGCCCGAGTCTGCATGGGATCTCTTCTCCTCAGGTCCCACCAAAAACAACAGCCACCTACTCAGATGCAGAGACTATACCTGGGAAACTCTCCTCCCACCTTCAGCCCACGTGTCTACAGAGAACAGAAACCTTCAGAGGAGATGGCAAAGTCTCAGGCTTCATTGGAAGCCCTTGAGACACACCAAAGAAGAACAGAAAAGCAGAGAAATGAAAAGGACCCCAGGAAAACATGCTGTGTCCTCTGTCTCCCGGGGACTGACTCCAGATTGGCTTGGTCCTGCTAAGCCACGCGAGCTGCATGCTGTGTCCCTCTTGGATAACAAAGGGCAGCTTGTTTTCAGAAGGCTGTCAGTGCTCAAACAGCAACTCTTGCTCCTGCTGTCCTCCTAGAGGGACAAATCCATTGCAGGGCTGATTCTGAGAGGCACTAGGCCAAACAAGAGTGCATCTCAAAGGTCTGACTCTGGAGTTGAAGGGGCTACGGGGCCACCCATCCACAGGTAGGGCCCAGCTGCCAAGGACAGAAGCACAGAAAAAAAATGAGGTGATCAACCAAAAAACTCAGCACAGACTTGCAACAAATCCACGCTGGCTGCTGCTGACTTACCTCTGAGGAACAAATGCTTCCTACCATCCATAGCACCCTGGTGCTGAGGACACACCATTTCTGTCGACACTCGCATTCCTTTGTCAACTGCAGCAGTGACAGTGATTACCACTGCTGCAGAACTGCACCTTATTTCCTCTCTGTATTTTCTGCTTTGTTCTGCAGCACCTGGCTCTTCCTCTGCCTTTGTCTGACAACTCATCCCTGAGCAAGTGCCTGAGGAGACCACCATAAGCTTACCTCCTGACTTCCACTGCTGAACTCGGCTAAACCATGCTCACTGTTGTTTTTTTCATAACCTTTTCACCTAGTTTGTCTTAAAAGTCCATCTCCCAGTGCACACAGCTTCATGAAAAGATCCTTGGCTCCCTTCCTCTCTTTTTCCCATCTTTTCTGGTCAAACATTTGCTTCCAGTTAACGCAACTGAATCACATCCAGCATACAGAAGACATGTTAGCGGGTGCCAGCACAGGCTTTGCTTTGGCACACCAAGCAGTCCTCTTCCTCCATGTGGCTCCCAGGAAGCCAGGCAAGGAGAGGAGTGCTGAAGCAGACAGGGGTGCTGTCTCCAATGCTGCTGAAGCCCAGAGGATGAGGGCTCTTGACCCTTCGGGAGGGACATTAACACTGTTGGGAATTGCTTCTTACATAGAAAATATGGCACAATTCCCTCACTCCCAGTGAAGTGTTCACTCCCAGCCTACCTCAGGGCCAAGTGGGACTACAGCCATCTGCAGGTGAATGTTGCAGAGTGCCATCTGCACATTTCCAGGACATCCCTGCTGCCTACATTGCCCACAAATCACCTCTGGCCCATGGATGGCAGGCTGGTCTCTCCCCATCCCCACATCAGCAACGCCTGGGGAAGCAGCCAGCAGCAGGGCTGGCGGGCTCCAGCACCGCACAGACTCTCAGCTTCCTGGAGATAAATTCACCAAATCTATATCCCCTTCTGCTCCTCACCTGAAGGTGTGGCCAGGCAGCCTCTAATGTAGGCTCATCCTCCTCAGGGTCAAACTCCGCGCCCGTGGGATTGGATGATGGTGGGAGCGTCCGGAAGAGGTTCACTGAAAACTGAGGTGAGTGAAAAGGTGTATGAATGACATTCCTACATCTCACGACGGTCTTCCTTGAGGCAAACCCTGCACTGCAGAGCAACACACTGTGATTTGCCATAGCTGTGCCCACAAACACCTCCCTCCTTAGGGTTATGGGTTACAGTCTGCATGGGAACTTCACAAGTGCAGTCTGTGCCAAAGACAAGAGCTTCCACCTCTCCCTACACCAGACACTGTCACCCCCCCACCCTTCTCCTTCTGGTAGGTAATAAGGAATGGGTGGGACCGGGGTCACACTTCTCTCTGACAAATCCCCATCCCCTCATCCCCCAGCGTTTCTGAACAGGCCCTATTTCTTTGGCACACAAGCAAATACTGGCCCCATGCCCTACCATGATAACAGCTTCAGGGTAGATGGCCTCAGTGACAACATCACGGTTGTGCGTGATGTATTCCACCATCTCGTTGAGACCTGCTCGCTTCACCTCCTTGAACTTCAGGTCACTGAGGGGGTCAGAGATGAAGTCAAAAAGCACGCAGCACTGCCGCAGCTTCTGGATGAAAAGCTCTTCTCGTTCATGTGGAGGAGCATCTGTCAGAGAAAGCAGGGATGTCTGTCCTTGGAGACAGGCAGAACATCTTCCTGGTTTGCCCAGGTATCACTGTGCTTTCCTCCCTGCCCTGCATTCCCCCTTCCCTGTCACAGTCCCCCTTGAGCTGGTGGGGGAAGAGGGAGAGGCTATGGAGATGGGACAGTGGAGGCAGAGGGATTGCAAGGCATCTGGGACAACTGTCCCATAAGGCGATTTCAACCATGGCAGTGGTTTCTGATCTGATAAGCACTGACAGGTATTCAAAAAACATTTGGATGTGGCCCTTGGGGACATGGTTTAGTGGTGGACTAGGCAGTCCTGGGTTGATGGTTGGGTTTGATGATCTTGAAGGTCTTTTCCAACCAGAGTGATACTATGATCCCTTCATGGTACAAGGTACACTGGAAAACAAACTCACTTAACTAGCTTCTATCACAGACCAGTGACATCCAAGCCCTGCACCCCACAGTGACGAAGGGCGCTGGGCAGAGCACACTGTAGGCTAACTGTCCTCCCAGGGATCAGCCCAGAAGAGAAGGCCAGGGTGGCAGAGGCCCTGTATGAACAGCATTCTCTTTTTGTTATGTTGCCACTGGAAACCATGCGCTGCTGAGGCCAATCAGGCAAACTTGCCTCTTGCTTGCAGAACGGCTGCCCCGTTGCAAGGCAGTCACCGTTCCAAAAAGGACTGCCTGGTTCTGTGAGCAATGTCACCAACGGGTCTGCCTGAGTGACTGCTGGAAATGCCTTCTTGTTGTCTGCACTTAAGTCATGTTTAATTGCACCACTATGCAGATTAACTGCTAATGCTGGGTGATTGCCCTGATGTGGACAAGTTCAACAGCACTACCATAATTCGCAATGGGAACACAAGGAGGAGGCCTGATCCTCTCCCAGGAATGGGTGGCTGTAGGAACCAAGAACAGTCTGCACCAAGGTCTCTGCACTTCACCACCTTCCTGCACAACCTGAGGCAATACCAGGCACATATAAGCAACAGGGTTTAAATCAGTTCATGCAAAAAGGTAAATACTGAAGTTTGCATCGAGTATTCGCCTTTTCCTTTAGCTATCCACCAATTCTCCACCTGCTGCCAAGCCAAGCACCTTTCCCAGAGCCATCCCCACCGCACTGCTGGCAGGAGATTAGCAGGATACGGCCAGGGTCACTTTGGGAAGACCCCTTACACCACTGCACTCTGTCTGGAAAAGACACAGCTTGTCATGCAGTCACCCTCACCCCACACTCCTTTACCTTTAAGGGCTGGGAGCTTTTGCAGCTCACGGTTTTTGCTCAGATTGAAGCGAGAAGAGCTGTGCCGGCGCTCCTTCTTCACAATCTGAGGTCCCCCCGAGTACTTAATCTTATTCAGCTGGGTTGGTGGGGGAGCGCTGTTACTGGGTCGCTTGTTAGAAGTTGTCTGCTGCTGCTGCTGGGGCTGCTGGGGCTGATGAGGGAGAAGAGCAAAACAACTCATAAGGTTTTACCTACAAGCCTCACAAGCAATCAATCAGATACTGTCAGCATCTTCTTGTACTGAAGAAACCAGGCACGTTTTTCACTGTTGTGCTTGCAGTTCAGTGCATCTCCCCCTCTCCTGCAGGACTTCAGACCTGCTGGTTGCACCTGATGCACACCTGCAAAGTGAACATCAGCTTTACTCATCTCTGCGAAGTCCCACAAAGACACCAGAGAGCACACCAGGTGCTAAGGATATGGAAAGCTAAACCACATCTTGCAACAAGTTACAGGAGTTTGCTGACACAAAAAAAGCAAAAATAGGAACTTTCCATGGTCCAAACAGAAATCTCCCTGTGGCCCTGCTTCCCATTACAGCACTCTGTATAACACACAGCAAACAAGTTTTGAAAACTAGCAAGTTGCTTCCTTAGCCTTGTGCAGGGAACCACCTGGGAAAAAGCAAAGCAGCATGTAGTATTGAGCAGACATGACAGCCCTGGGAAGGCAATAGTGAAGACCACTAAGATCACTGCTGCATCCATAGACCAGGAGCTGCTACTCTATGAACCACACAGGCCATACCCAAACCCTAGGTCCCAGGTTGTGGGCTTTCCCAACCTGTCCTGGCTTCTCCCTCCATCACCACCTTGTCTCAGCCTCACTGCTCTCTGGACTTCTCCTGACATTTTGCTTTTTCCACATGACCCCTTTTAGCCACACAAACTCTTTTCCTGCACTTTCCTCCAGCAGACATCATCTCCACTTCATGCTTGTTAAACAGCACTCAGCAGGTGACCAGAAACTCAAGGCTCAGCTCTCTTCTGACCTTGCTGAAGCTCTGCTGGTTCAAGTCCCACTTGGGCCATAGTGGCTCAATAACTGACCGTTTAACACCACACTAACCCAACTCATGGAAAACTTAATATGGAAGAGGGCAACATCCCACCAGCAAGGCCATAGCAGAGGGCCCAGCTGGAGACAGCACCCATCCTGCTCTGGCTCTGCTGTGCAAGCGTAGCAATGCTCAGCTCTGCCACCTCCTTCCTGCTGGTACATGAAGCCAAGGAGCTGCAGTGTGAACCTGTTTAGGACACAACAGGGATAGCGCAACAGATGAGGAGCAGAAGTGGGTGAAATCCTTGGATGTCACCCCTTTCTTCCCCCATAAACTCCCAGCTGCCACATACAGCACCCATACGGCACAGATGCACACCTCCCCAGAACAACGACCAGCGGGACTTTGAGGGAAAGCACCAGCAGTGCAGAAGCTCACCAGAGCTGTCCTCCAAATGAGATATGGTCAGCCTCTTCTCGTGAGGAGCAGCTGGGTTGCAGCTTGCCCTGCACAGTCCTTAATGTGAACTGAGCCCTGGTAGTTTCCAAAGAGGTGCAGCACAGCACCACAGAGCAAGAGTTACTGCACCGGCAGCATGGGGGGAGGCAGCAAGGTATGAATAGGGAAAGCTGCCTACAGAGACCCTGCTCTATAGATTAAGATCTGTAGAGAAAATACAAAGACTCCCTGTGAAAAACAGTACCCAATATGAAAACATCAATTGTTTTGCCAATCCATTACTTTGAACCAAAAATCATAAATATTTTAGTTCGGGCTCTGCTTGAAGGAAATCTGAAGTGGTTCTGCTTCAAGCTCAGCTCCAAGCCAAGGTGGGAGGAGACAACAAGATTTGAACTCTATTCAATTTAGATTTGATCAGATTTCCTTCACGGAGCAGCACTGTCCCATGATGAGTGGAGGGAGCAAGATAAGCTTGTGATGAAAATGGTTATGTCTGCCAGACAAAGCAAGCCCAGACTACAAACTGGAGGCAACTCCTCCTGAACAGTGGTCTCTCTTCAGCTGAGTCAGGCTGAATCCTTGCTGGCAACCTTCCAAGAGTGCGAAGTTCATTCCTCACCCTGAATATTTGGGTATCAAGACAGCATGAGCCACTCAGATGTTGTCCAGATGCTTTTGAGAAGGCTAGCTCCCTACTCTGCATCACTCTCCTTCCACAGGGAAAAGGGCAAAACCTGAAAGCTGAGCCATTGTGGAGGAATGGTACAGACAGAAAGAGAAGCAGCATCGGCAACCCCACAGGTAACACTGAGGGAAGCAGGACACACAGGTCCCTCCTAGCTGATGGGACATGCCCATGCATTCCCCACCCACCTAGAAATGCCACGGGCAAATGTTCTGAGCGTGGTGTGTATACTGCATGCTAACAGGCTGAGGCCACAGCCTTCATCAGGGATCTGGAAAAGTCCTCGCCACCAGCTCCTACAGTCTTCAACAGCTGGCATGAAGAGAGACAGAACAGCCTCAGGTTTAGCTGCTAGTTATTTCAGAGACAGCCATAGACAGGCAAAAACCGCACAGCTGCGTTTGCTGGAGAAAATCCGATGATGGGGGAGGTCAGATGTACTCCTACCCTGCAGTGCCCAGAGGGCTTTAGGATGGATTGCTTCTATATGGGCTTCCTGGCATCAAGCTGAACACTTGCTTTCAGGAGGCACTCCCTGTGGCAGACCTGCTGCCCTTCTGCCTTCAACACCTCCTACCTTGGCCACATGGATCAGAAGAGGCTTCAGTTCCCTAACGCTTGCTTCTCTGAAGTTTCCATCCCCCAAAACACAGCAGACTGCTAAAAGTGAAAGCTCTTCTCTTAATGCACAAGCATCAACCTCACAGACTGTTTCCCTGACATCACCACCAGCTGACCACTGTGTGGCTGCAAGCACACACCTACCTGGGTGAGGCTCAGCCCTTTGCTGACAGGCAGGGCTCACAGCCCCACGGCAGTGCCAGCTGCTCGGAGACACTGCTGGCCAGCGGCTGCCACACTGCACGCGCCGAAGCGATGGGAAAACAGCACAAAGCTGCTCGCCCAAGCACGGTGCAGCAGCCCCACCTTCCCCGCTGCAGTGGAGCCCCTGCTTGTGCCAACAGGACAGGCCAGCCCCAATCGCAATGAGCTCCCCAAGCACAGGCCCCCCGGCTTTGTTGCACTTCCTCCCCACCGGTTCCTACCACCTCTCCTCCTGGCTAGGAACTTGCCCGAACAAGTCAATGAGCCCCAGGCTCTGGGCTTGTTCCACACCATTTCTTTTCACCCTGGGCTCCCAGGGACAGAGACCCTCTTCCCCCAGCCACGCCGAGCTGTGTCAGCTTCTCCTCCGCTCTCCCACCCATGCATGACCTCACCTCTGCAGGCACTCCTGCCGCGTCTGGGTGCATTGCACTTGGAAAGCCCTTCTTGCCTCAATGGTCCCTTGAGCATCCATCCCCCGCTTGCTAAGCTTCTCGGCTCCTCCTCCTCAGATGACTCTTCCCTTCCCATCCCTCAAGTCAGTACCTGCTCCCTTTGTCTGCTCTTACACAGCTTCCCTGCTAAAATCAAGCTCTCTGCCTCAGAAGTTACATCAACACACTAACGCCTGTCTCTGAATAATGAACCCCAGGTACTGCAGTAACAAGCCCCATGGTGATATCTGCAAAACACGTAATGCAGCAGCTCAGCGAAAAGGAGCACCCTCTCCCAGAGCTGCAAATCTCGTCAGTGAGGCTCCAGGCTGCCCTTCAGGCTGCAGAGCAACTCCTCTCTCCTCTTTACTGCTGCTGCTAATCCCTGCTCCCACTTCCAGGTCATTAACTCTCTTCCCCACCCAGTCGCCTATTCCAGTCTTTCTGGCCAGGAGGAGTAGCTCTTTCTCATACTCTCATTCAATGCTGCCTTGGTCTCTGACATTATTTCTTTCTTCTCCTCAAACAGCCATGCAGAAATTCTCACTGTTCGTATCTCCATCATGTTCCAGAGGGAATGAACTAAACAAACCTTTTATTTCCCACACTCTGCGCTCACATTTTCCTCCACTGCTCCTGTCTCCTCCTGAGCAAACTGTCCCCCCAAAAAGCCAGGGGCTGGCCAAGCTCTGCTGGCTCTTCACCTCAGATAGTTTCCCCCTAAGATGGGCATCTAAAAGAGCACTGCACTACCCCTGTACTTACGAGGAAATTCAAACGCTTGCCTTCCCTTGTGGGGATGCGCCTGCTTTTGAACATATCTGCCCTTCCAGATCAGCTCCCCTAAAAGCTCCTCTGCTGCAGAGAACAAAGCACTATGCTTAAGGGTGTCTGGACTGACTCCTACCCTCTTCATCTTGCTCCACAGAGATCCCCATAGGAGGTCCTCATCCGCTGCACTTGCTCAGATCTGTCAAACCAGAGCTGCTCTTCAACAAGCTTTACTCATTCCACCAGCCAGACAACTTGCCTGCAAAACAAGTCACAACTTTCTTGTAAAGGAGGGCTGGGTCCTCCCTTGCTCCTTGGAGCATGGTATGAGAGGGGAAAGCACATACTGCAGGAGGGCTGCCCAAATGCTGCTCTCCTGCTGGAAGCCTATTAAGCATATATTGAGAAATGAACTAAAAAAAAATAAATCTCTTTGGTGCACACAACTTTCACCCTAGAAAAGGCAACCAACCAACCATAACTCCACAGAGGAATTTACAGGGCACAAAACCCTTGCAATGGCAGCAGAGGCATCCATGCTGGGCTCAGCCCATCAACCCCACCAGGCGATACCACTCCTGGTGTTCCACGAGTCAAACCACCTCCTGCTTTTGACACGAGCACAGAGTCTCGCTCCCAGCACACGTTACCCAATTCCTCATGGTCCCCCAATGTGAAAGTCAAAATACCTTTCTGTGCTTCCTGAAGAGCAGGAAAATAGCATTCAAACTTGCATACATTTCTTCTTATCAAGCAAAGAGCTCTCTTCCATCCTGCAGCTGAGCAGACCGGAGGCAGGAAAGCACCAAGAGAGAACAAACTCCACTGCAAACTCAACAGGGAAAGGGAGAAGAGACCTGTGGCAGTGCACACCGCAGAGGTGTCTCCTTTCTGCTCGGCTCTCTGTTCCTATGATCAAAGGAGACCCAGCCTTCCATCTTAAAGAAGGGCTGGATTTTGTCTGGAGTATGAGGAAGTGGCTGGGTTTGTTTTGTGGGAGGGAAGGTTAGATGCATCACTTCTAAGTTTCTTCAGCACCCAGGCACAACCAGGTATTACGTGCCATCTCAGGCCACAGAAGGAGCCTTGCAGCCTGCACTGTCCTTCCTTGCCACTGGTAACCAGGAGAGCAGCACCAGAGCCCACCATGGGTTTGCTTTGACGGCTCTCTATCACCCTTGAATTGCAAGACCCAGGCTCTCCTTCCCCTTCCCAGAGCTGTGAACTCAGCAGACAAAGAGTGCCAAATAAACAAAAGGTAAACCCGACCCCAGGATGCCAAGGCAGGAGTTCTCTCACTTGCTCAGAGCTGGCAGATAGCTCTCCCAGAAAGCTGTTTTCAGCTGTATACACAAAATAAAATGGGCAGTGGCCAAGCCCAGGATTGGATAGAAAAAGATGATCTACAAAACTGCTACTGGCTTCAAGGAAAACAAGCTCAGCTTCTGATGCCTTGCTGGCCACACAGCAGGTTAGGTATGAGCACGGCTTGGACCCTGAACCCAAGTGGCTAGCAGTGGGAATATTTTCTGAGGCTCTTCAACACACACCTATGGTTTGAAGAAGACTGAAATTCTGACTACAACCATCCCACTGAACTACAGAGTCCTTCCTAGTCTTCATAAGCCCTGCATGCCTCCTATCCCCAGTCTTCCAAATTAACAGTGCAACGTGTTCCAGACAAGACTCGAGTCCACAGGCTTCTTATGGACACAGAAGTGGCACAGCTCGTTTGCCAAATTGCAATATTAAAAAAAATGAACCACACACATACGCATGATTCCCTGGACACGACACTCTTCTGAGCCAAGTCTCAAAATCCACAACCACACTGAGTGCCAGACAAACTCCAGTCTACCAGGAAAAGTTCCAGTTTACCCAATTTTTCGCTAATTCTAAGCACGCCTCATCTTATTGTTGCACCTTGCTGAGGCCATTCTACCACATCTAGCTTGGCAGCATCGAAATTGAGAGGGGAAGACCCTGCACAGGTGGGAATTCAGCCTGTACTTTCTTGTGAGTACCACTGCATTCAGCAACAAGGCTGTTCCACCAAAGGAGAACCATTGAATCTCTAGCAGTTTACTTCTGTTCTTCCAGGTGTCCTTCCTACCCTCACTCCCCCAGAAAATGGCTCAGAAGAACAGGTTCCCTTCTGTTGTTTCTCACTACTCTCCCACTCTGACATGAGGTGACAAGAGAGTTCACTGCACTCGGCTCTGACAGGAGCAAGGAAGCTGCTCCTGTCTGCCAGGCTGCTCCCTGATAACCATGGCTCTCCCTGCACGCAGCCAGCCTCACCACGCTCTGCCCACCTCTGCGCTTGCCATCAGCTTCGTGCCAGGTCTCTGTTCTGCAGGGCTGTGAGCTATGGGACTCATCCTGCCTGCTCCAGAGCGATCGCTCCCTTCGGGCCAGCTTTCCAGGGGAGCCAACTTCATCTTCACTTCAGCCTCTGCTGCCACCTCCCCTGGTTCCTCAGGACCACGGTGAGGCGTTCCCTGGTGGAGCAGCCTGACGTAGCCAGGAGGAAAGGGGCTGTTGCTCCCAGAGGTGGGCTGCACACGGCTGTCTCCAAGGGAAATCCTTACCTCTTCCGAATTCTCTGTCCCGCCATCCTTCCCGCTGCTGCCGCTCCCAGGCTTCGTGGCACTCTTGGTGGACTTCGGAGACTCCTGGAGTGATGAAAGCCCGTTCAGACCATGTCCCACCCCGTGCAGGAGCTCT
>VZRW01013295.1:125051-145257 GCA_013398125.1 Aegotheles bennettii
GCAGGGCGGGCTCCTGCGGGCGGCCGAAGCGCGGCAGTGGGGAGGTAACGAGGTCAGCGCAGGCTTGGGGGGTGTGGGGGGGTCCCGCAAGGCCCAGCGCAGCTACGGGCGAGGCTGCTCCGGGACGTGGGTCCAGGGGCACTGCACTGCTCACACGGGGCAGCTTGGACAACTCGCCTGTGGATCCCCCTGCAGTGTGGGGACAGCCCCCGGCAGCCTGCAGGCATGGCCTTCAGCCTGGTGCTTGGGGGGGAAAGGCAGACAGGACAACTAAGGACAGAGGAAACACAGGTCATCCCATCACTCGTTACATGCCTTGCTGGTGAGGTTGGGCTTCCTGGAGAAGAGGAGACTGAGAGGAGACCTTATGGCCCTCTACAGCTACCTAAAAGGAGGTTGTAGTGACGCTGGTGTTGTCTCTTCTCCCCAGTTGCTGATGACAGGACGAGAGGAAATGGCCTCAAGTTCCATCAGGGGAAGTTTAGGTTGGAGATTAGGAAGAAGTTCTTTCCTGAGAGGGTGGTTGGGCACTGGAATGGGCTGCCCAGGGAGGTGGTGGAGTCACCATCCCTGGGGGTGTTCAAAAAACGGGTTGATGAGGCACTTGAGGCCATGGTCTGATGGTCCAATGGTTAGGAATATGATGGGATAAAGGTTGGACTTGATGACCCTGGAGGTCCCTTCCAACCATAATGATTCCATGATTCCATGAAAGGCAGCCACCACGCAGCAAGCTGCCCTCGAGTTCATGGAGCTGAGCAGAGCAGGACCTGCTGGCAAAGGGCCACCCTCCTAGGGCTTGTGGTGCCTGCAGGGGCTAAGGTCAGTCCAAAGGCTCGTTCTCAGTGTGCTCAAGGTCGTGGCTGCTGGCCTGGTGCAAGAGCTCCCGTTTGCTTTACCCCAGCCGGTGGTGAGGGTCACTCCACCTTCAGGTGAAGCTTTTGCCTGCAGCCTGCGTTGTGCTGTGCATCCCGGTGGGATGTGGCGCACCCAGGGATGTGTCAGAGGGGCTTCACCTGGGGCACAATCTTAAAGTTATCAGGTGAACAAACTTGGCGTGGCAGATGGGGAAAACATCTCCCCGAGGCTATTATAAAAGATTGGTCCAACAGCTTAGTGTCGGTGTGCTTATTACCATAATCACTGGTTTGACAGCCATGGGCACTCAGGGTTCCCCAGGAGCACAGCGAGGCCCTGGTTGCTGTTGTGTCTCTCCTGTGTCATGCACAAGTGACCCTGGCCAGAGCATGGGCACAGCCATCTGGGTGCTTGTGAGCAGTGCCCCAGTGTGAGTGAGTAAGAGCTGCTCAATTGAAGGGTTTGTGGCTGTCACCGTTCCCTCCTGTAAACTCACATTGAGTTCTGCATCAGCTTTCCATGCAGTTCCTCTGGAGACTGGTCCTGGAGGAGCTTGGCTTCACCAGGCTGCTGTGGGGCCCCTGGATTCCTCCCGATGCCAAGCAGCTGGTGTTTGGGCCTTGCTTTCCTGAATGTGCCAGCAGAGGAGCTGCGTCCTGCTGCCTCAGCAGCTCAGCAGCCGCCTTTTCAAGAGGGAGCCCTCATGCCCAACACAGGCACATGGGCAGCCAGACCTGCCCCATGCCAGTCTCAGTTCCTAGCCCAGTCTTGCTCGTGGAGGATGTGCCTGCCCAGAGCAGGGAGTGTTGCAAGAAGAGGTGGTTTTCCAAGCTTGCTAAAGAGCTCTGGAAAAGGCTTCACCAGAAAGCCCTTTGCTGCCACCTGTCCGGCCTCTCGGCACAGGACACATCAGGGTCCAGCTCTGCAGCAAATCCCACCCAGCGAGCTCTGTATCCCACTGGATGGGGCTGCTGGTAGCACTTTGCCCACACCCAGAGCTGGGGACCCCCTCCCAGCTGCCACCTCTGGCAGCAGCTGCTGTGCTGGCTTCAAGGTGTGGGGCCCTCAGCCCGGGATGAGCAGCAAGAGGGCTCATGCATTGTCTTCTCTGGAGTGAGTGTTCAGATGTTGTCCTCTCTCGCTGCCTGGGCAGCACAAGTTTGAGACCTCAGCTCTTCTGCTACTGCTGCTCCAAGGGCTTTTTCTAGGCCAGCTCAGGTGTTTGACCTTCTAGCTGGGAGGCTGTGTCTTGGCCGTGGCAATTGGTGGTTCTGAAGGGCTTGTGGGAGCTTTCTCAGAAATGACTGGCCAGATAGAATCATAGAATCATTATGGTTGGAAGGGACCTCCAGGGTCATCAAGTCCAACCTTTATCCCATCATATTCCTCACCATTAGACCATTGAAGAGACACAATGGGTGAGAAGACAGAGCTTAGACCACTTTCTCCTCCAGCTGGAACTCCTGGACCTACTGCTGCAAAGCTGCAAGAGAGGAGGGACCTTGTCTGCTCCTGCCCACTGTGCCCCTCAGCCAGCTCCCTGTCACCCCCTGACCCCAGCCTGTGGGTCATTGGCAGGTGGATGGCCTCTGCTGGCACTCGGCATGAGCTGCACCAGGGGCTGAACCCTGGGCAGGAGTGGAAGGAACGGCCAGAGGAGGGTGAGGGGTGCTGGGGGCTGGGAGGTGCACAAAGGTCTGGGAGTGCCTGGTTCTAGCTGGGGTTCCCCCAGCCTTGCTTGACCTCCCGCAAGCTGTGCTGCCCACAAGCATGGTGGAGGCATCCCCCAACCCTGACATCCTGGTGCTGTAGGAGATGGGCTTTCATCAGCAGCTGGGCACTGGGAGGTGTATGAGGCTGCAGCCACCCACTGTGGCACAAGGTGGCCATCAAGGTCATCTCCAGAAGGAAGGTGCTGGAGGAAGACCTCAGGAAGGTCCTGCCTCATTGGATGCAGGCAGGGCAAGCAGGGGGCAGCGGGAAGGCTCTCTGAGCATGATGAAAGGCTGTGGGACAAGGGGGAGCATTGGAGGGTCCCTTGGGCATCAGGGGCTGAGGGGGGCAGGGGCAGCACCCTTTGGGGAGCTTCATGGACAACGGTGCTACTGAGGCTCAATGGGGCAGGGATGTTAGAAGGGATCAAAGGAACAGAGAGTGTGTGTGAGGGCACTGGGGGCACCAGGAGGCAACGGGCAGGGATTCAGAGGGGCAGGGAGCCATTGGCGATGGGAGGTCGAGGAGGATGGGAGCCGTGGGGGGCACTCCGTAGGGACCTGCCAGGGATTAGGGGAGCATTAGTGGGCAAAAGGGGTGGAGGTGCAGGGGGTGCAAGGCAAAGGGGGACCAGAGGGGGGCAGGCCTGTTCCACGTCAAGCCCTGTCACGGTTTGGACCATTGCTCTATCACCGACCCCACCCGGGAGAGGGAGTCGGGAAAAGGAAAGGAGAGCCGTGGGATGGAGTGAAACCAGATTTAATAGAATGATAATAATGATCTAATATCTTTAAAGTCCTTGCCAGCTCAAACTGCTCTGTGAGTCTATGGTTCTGCATGAACTCTCAAATTCCTGAAGATGAAGTGACCAGATCTGCATATTCTGGAGGAGGTTCATGGAAAACTGTGGTAAGCAAAGAGGGGGTTTGAATGACATCCCTGCACCTCGTGATCATCTGTCACTGACCACTGTTGCTGGCATGCAAGATGGTCAGCATGGAGAAAACTGTGGAGAGACACTTTTTGGACACCTTCAGACATACTGGTGAAGAATCAGGCAGGCAGGTAGGTGAGTAAAAATGCTTCCCAGATGCTTTACTTCTCAACTGACAACTCTGTGGTGTAAAAACCACTACTCATTTCAACACAGGGCTTTCAGGAACTGGCTTATCTGCATCCAAGGATGGATCAGCAGAGTGGTAGAAGCACTCTAGCTTTGCTGGAGAGGCTTGGCTCAGCCCCTGCATGGCAGCCTGGAGCACTGGCACACACTGAAACTCTGTCCAGCTCTGCTGGCTTCAGTCAGCTCTGTGTCTATTGTCAACTAGAGAAAGTAGTGGGTAGCAGGCAGGGGGTTGGGCTGACTTGGGAATGACTTGCTATACTTGCTGTGAAAGAAAAAGGGATATTCGAAGCTGTAATTATCAGAAAAAGACAATTCTGAACAGGGAGTAATTATCTCATCATTTAAAGCATTTCCTAATATTGAAGATCCTTAAAAAAAACTTTTCAAATACAGTTTAGAAAAACACATGCCAACTAAAACCTTACCAAAGGCTTTTCATTTTCAAGCATATCTAGCAGAAATGGAATATTTACACACAAAAAGTTAACTGGAGATTTGGGATGCTCAATTTGTTTGATCTAGTAGCTGGGAATTCTTGTAACAGAAAACTTGCTACAAAAACCTGGTTTGGTCTAAAGAGCTCCATAAGCAGTATTTCATAACTAAGATTATATATAACTAAGTAATATTATAGACTACTTACCTCTGTACCATGCCTGTAAAATTACTATGGCTCATAGATATAAGACTGAAAAACATTGTGTGGTTATTTTTTTTTCCCTTCTAGTATTGCTTTCTAACAATATGAAGGGTTAAAATAATCTTTTGGCTCTCTTAAGGTTCTCTAAACCTCAAGCCTTTCCCTTATTCCAAATTAGCAAAAATAAATGGTAGGGTATGATCCTTCTGAAGTTATGTATCTACTTAACCCTGAACATTAATGAGCACCAGATCTTTTATCCCAATATGGTTCCTTTCTGTGCTACTCTGGCATAGGAGGCATGCCACAATTTTAACTGAAGAGAAGGAGATGTGACTGGAGAGTCCAACTGCAGCCTCCAGAAGGCATGATTTAACTCCTGCCTGGCAAAGCCAGCACAAGAAGCTAGCACAAAGAAAAAAACCAGAACAGTTACTGGGACATTTCTGCTTCGATTAGATCTGAGTGTGAAACTTGAACTTTGGCAACTGCAGCGCCTCCAGCTTAGGAGCAAAGTCAATACATTGATTTGGAAGTTCCCTTTTATGGAGCATGAAATGCTCACGTGATGCTTGGACATCATTACATGTATGAAGCTTTACAGAAGCAATTAAATATTTCACAAGTTTAATGATCAAGAATGGCTTTATCTAAGGTAGCTGATCTGCCTGGTGAAGGAGGGCATTTACAGCATTCTATGTGATGCACTCCTGTTTCACTCCTGTGAAATATCAACAAGACAAAAGTGTTCTTACCTCCCATACTTTGAATACAACAATGAAATTGGAGCAGGAGCCTGCAACGGTGCCTGCACTGAAGTGTAAGTAACTAAAAATTAGAATTCTCCACAAAAATATTTGATGTTTAAGAAAAATATTTAGAAAGTATATGGGTGTCTTCACTGGGATTTGAAGCACATTGATCATATTGAAGCAGAGGAATCAAAATTGATCTCTTCTAGGTAGCACACAAGTAGTGGAATTATTTCAAATTGCTTTTAATCCTGTCTGCAATGGGAAATTATACTAAAACAAAAATAGAGTAGCAAAAATAACTGACAGTAATAAAAAAGAGCTGAGTCCAGTTGTGATAAAAGTTTCAGAGCCCATCAGGTTTCCTGAGATTTGACAGCACACAAACCACACTGAGTCAGGCCATAACTCTGTTATATCTCCAATTTTAATACCGTTCTGTCAACCTCTGCACTTGTATTTGCAGCACAGCAGAAAGCTAGCACAACCAAGCCCCAAATGCCAGTTGTCTCAACTTTTCAGAAACTTAAAACTGGGGGAAAAAATAATCTTTCCATAGCAGGAGAAATAAAGACCTTTTGTTTTCTGCACACACACGTTCCATATTTGGTTGTCTGATCTTTAAAAAGTTGGTATCTACACTTGAAGCTTCTTATACAAGTGAGACAGAAATGCGTTGGTCCTCTCTGCACTTTCAGTGTTTAACAAAAATTAGGTTTATATATCTTCCCTTCCATAAGGATAATACAAAAAAATAAAATTATCCTCTGCTCTGTGGCTTGTTTTCACACAGGAAACTGACTATCTTGGAGAATTCTGCTTGTCAAACACAGCTGGCCATCATTGCATACACCCTGTTCTTGAAGCTAGGTAAAAAAGGCTTCTCAAAACGCCAGTGGCAGTAATCCTCCTTCCCTTGGCTGTGGGCCTGGTGTTTTTTTTAAAGTTCAAATAGTTACTGGCATTTACACCGGCAAAGATGCATCTATCTACAAGATTTTAAAACAAAAAGAGGTGTGTGGGTGTGGATGTGTAATCCGGAACAGTTCCAGCCATCATGTAAGCTCCATTGCAGCTCACTGCCAGCATACCTTGACTCTCATCTGAGAGGACCACATTTAGCCTTTGCATCCATTCCCTGAAGAGTAACAGGAACTCAAATGTTCCAGCAACAGCACTCTTTTCATCAGCAGTGCCAGAAATTTAATGTGCACAGTTCTTTTAGGAGGCTACCAGATCACTCAGACTGGCTAATAGATGAAAACCTTGCACAGTACCACCACATATGGAGAGCTGCAGACTCCAGTTTTCTTGCATCTATGTCCTTTTTTAACCAGTACTCAGAACACGCACAAGATGTTTTTATTAGAGCTGCAGTCAAGGACACATCAGCTATAATGAAGCAGTAAAATTTAACTGCTGCCAACAACATTCTGCTTTGGTCTACAGTCAGTTTGAGCTTCTGCCCAACATCCACTCGCTATCAAGCTCCCATAGAGCAACACTGAGCTGCTTCGTCAAGAGTCTTACAGTTTATTTTGCTTTTACCACAACTCTTCAGTATGCAGTTGCGCAGTAGTAAACATGACCTTAACATCAAGTGGAAGTTTGGCAACAACTTGATTGCAAATGTAATCTGCAACAGCCACAGAAGTTAACCAAGCCAAAAGCAGAGTTACAGCTCTTAAAAACTCAGACTATAAATGGCTATAAAAGATGGCATTTCACGCTGCAGTTTGCTGGCATGATGAACTGCAGTGCTGTGCTACACCTGCAAATCATTTATCTTGCAGATACTGCAGAAGTAATGTAGATGCCCCAGCACCTGAGTGTCTTCAAAGCAGGTAACAAACAGTACAGGAAGGGTAATAAATCAGTGGCACCTCTCGAAACATCCATTGTTAAGCAAGTGCACAAGACTCGTGGGATCAGGAGCTTGGATTAAAAAATGATGATCTAAAGTGCGCTGGAAAATAAAATGGCACCATGATTTTAAAGGCTCAAAATGAAGGCCTGGTTAATGTAGAAGATAAAAAGTAAAAAGCCCACATCAAGTTTTTAGGATAAATATGTTTTAGAAGCTGAGCCTGTAAAGTTTTGTAGTTATAAAACACATTCTGTAGCAATGTTTTATAAGGCAGAAGGAACAGCCAAAAAAGGAATAGATCAGAGATTTATTTCCAAATAGACTAGAGGAATAGCCAGCTACTCCCCTTGCTGCTGTTTAAAAAGAAAGCTGAAGTGAAAAGATGATGCTTCTCTGAAAGCAAGTGCCTAGGTACAGATAAAAACAGAAAACTGGAAGTAAAGAGATGCAGTGAGTTGATTGTAACAGAGCTCCTGACGTGAACATTCTGATAAAATACTGTGGCCACTTCTCAGAGGTCAGCGTAAGAGAAGAAACATCAAATCCCCATCCTTTTACCATTTTCCTTTCTCAGAACAGCACTTCTGTATAAGCAGTAGATATACTTGGCTCAGGAATATACTGCTAAAGTCACCCAAACATAAATATGGGTTAGATCATTTCCTCACTTGAACTGGCTTAACTCCCAACCCAATACCTGTTTTTCAATGATTTCAGCTACAGCACAGTCAGGCCCTAAATAAGCAGCTTCAGCAGCAGCTTTGGAATCAGCTTAATTTGTAGCTGTCTCTCCCCTCACTTAGCACAATCACACACTCCTGACTCTTCCCAGTGCCTCACCAGTGCTCATGCAATCATGTGGTCAGCCAGACCAGAAGGATGACTTGGTGTACACTGATTTTTCAGGTTATTTTTCAGTCACGTTAGCTCCCTGTTTCCACCACGCTTGCAGCCACAGGAATACAAACAGTGACACAAGGAGAGGTCAGGAAGGTGCAGCAGGGACAAGCTGTGCCTCAACCAAATGTGAAACTGCACTTTTGTACAGAAGTTCAGGCTTTGGCTCATTTACAACCCTGCTCAGCAAAGCACACTGACTTGAGGCCTCAGTTACTATGGTGATGAGCATGGAATAAATGTTTATATATAATTAGATAAAGTCTCCCTTCAATAAAGCAGTTGTCCTTCTCACAGGCAGCTACTCATATTTTTTTAACTAAACGGATGTTAAAAACGTATTAAAATTTTAAAGCTTAACGATCACTATTATTCATTAGTAACTTCATGATAATTTAAACCTAGGGCAAGAGTTTAAAAAAGCACATGAAAAATTAGTTAATGAGAATCACATCTCTTCTAAAAACCAAGCTGCTAAACTCCCTAGAGCTGAAGCTAATGCGTGGTGTTATACATTACTGGTTTTTGCTTAAGAAAACCAGGCATTATTAATAAAACTCTATCTCATTGCTTAACAAAGCTTAATAAATACTTATTTGAATAAAAAAAGAATGTACGAGTCCTTTCCTTCTATGCAATCACTAAACTAAATCACCCCACTTGTAAAATATAAGCAGTATTTCCTAGCTCTAAGCTTACTGTAAAAGCAGTAAGCTGATATAAACAAGTTAATTTCGTTTAAATGCTTAGCTCAAACTCATAATCAGTAGCTTCCTCTTTCAAAAGATTATGAATCAGCAATTACAGCGGAACCATCTGCCACAAGGATGAATATTCTGCTTAGGGTTTTGGGGAACCCTTTGCCACAACATTTATTGTACAACTTGGATTTGGTTTTGATTAAGAAAAATCCAGACCTAAAATGCGAGCACCAGTCATATTCCTTAGCATCTAAAATGGATTTGGTTTTGAGGAATACTGAATTCAGAGTAGGCAAGATGATTTCCTAGGATCAAGGAGTAGAAAAACTAATGACAAAACTTACAGAACACTGAATTCTTATTTGAAGAAAAACAAATCATTGGCAAAATGTGGCAGAAACATTGCCAGCTGATGAGCTGCCTCATTCTTTCCACTATGATGCCATCTGTTGCCAGCTCTTCTCTGTCCACATGCACTGCACTCCCTCAGACTCTCAGCCTGACCCAGATCCAGCCCTGGTGTCAAGCCTGATAACGAAATTCAGCTTTACCCACCCGGAGGGTGTCAATAACTACACCTGCAATTGAAGGTTGTGCTCTGGTGGCAGTGGGCAACGAAAAAGGCTTCTACTCCGAGGCACTCTCTTCTTTCACTGAAACTTTCCTCCTTTCTCCCCAGTCTGCCAACATAACTACACGTGTATACAATCCCCAGCCCAATTATTGGAGTAAGTAAGTGTAGAAAAACTTCAACTACATAAAATGTTTAAGCTAAGAGGGATAATGTTTTAAGAACTGAGTTAGGAAGCAGCCACATGCAAGTAGATCATACAGGGGAAGCTTCCAGCAAGGAGGGCAAATCCACCAGGATTTGGTGGAGCCCATGTACACACCTAGCACCTACCCACACACTATAACCCAGCAGAAAAGGACAGTGAGATCTTAACCCCAATAAAATCACTGAATAACATTTAATTACCCTTCACATTTCAGCTGTAAGACTTTTGTGCCTTGCACACATTGTTGATGCACAAGAGATGATAGGAAGATGATCACAAAGAAGCTGAGTGCAATTTTGAGTTGCTCTAGGCCAAAGCTTTCCTCCAGTTTGCACCCAAATTTATTACTGAAGACAACGCAGGTATCTGAGGGAAGAGACTCTGCTTAGCATCTTCTCTTCATGAACCACCCAAATCAAAAACATGTCAGACACCAAAGTTTACAGATTTAGCACCTTCTATCAAAGGATTTTTAATTGACATACATTTACATATCTACAGAAGTGATCTTTGTCACAATTATTTAGCAATAGCTGCAGGGAGTAGCATGTTATTGCAAAAGGCAAAAACTAGGTAATTAGGTCAAACTAAATCTCCTTTTATCCTTAAAAACCATGTGTTACTATCCATTCACAAAACATTCATTTGCATTTACAAGATAAAGCATAGCAAGGGACCAGGCGTCCCCAAACACTGACACTAGAGCAACCCGTTGTGCTGAGAGCCAGATAAATTGTTACCATACAGCTAAGTAATCTCAAAGGGGATTTTCTTATCAATACATTTAATATTTTGAGTTGTTTTCAAACTTTTATGGTACACAGTCTTAGTGATTCTTTTTTCATTTAAGCAGAAAATGGTAAACAGTTCAGTTGAGTATCTTTACTTTAAAAAAATGAATTCACCATAAATTTAGACTGTAGTACTGAAACAAAGAAAATATGCAGCTTTTTAAGATTTTTTCTCCATTTTAATACCTAAAATTTTATTAGTGAGCTATTCTGTTTCTCTTTTATGCAGATTTGTGTAGATAATAAAATTCACCTAACACTGTTGATATCACGCTTTGAAACTTACTTACAAGCCAAGAAGAATCCTTAATTTTATTTTTTCTTCATTTTTCCTCTATAAAAAAGTATTTAGGCTGGGCACGTCAGGCAATGTTGGATTTACCATATTTGAATATCATGTACTTTTTTGTAAGTAATTACAGATTATACTAGGTACAGATCAATGCACATATACATACACTAATTTGTACAATAATTTCTGAATCTTCCACCTAGCAGTGCTATTGCCTTCCAAAGACAAGATTTCAAAAGAGACCTTAAAGTTTATGTGCCCACCCAAGATACCTTGTGTGTAAGGTCACAGAGCAAATGAGTGACACATTTATTTAAACCTATTTAAACTCAGTGGTGTGAACAGAGTATTAGTGGAGGTGTTCCCAAAGTGACATCCAGAAAAGAGCATACACTAGAAAATTTGTCTTAAGCTTTAGGGTTAACACTTCTCCACCTCACAGATGTTGCAGCCATTGATTTAATAGTTGTTGCAAGGAATTACTGTGGTCTTGACCAAGGTTTGGCATTCCCAGCTCTACAGGAGACTTGGTACTGAAGTACATAGTAACCCCATAAAACAGAATGCAAATAACAGGGTGTAAGCTAAACCTTAGGTGGGTCTGAAGAGCCCATGTACGAGCTCTAAGGGGCTGCCCACAGCAACTGCTGTTCATTGGTCTGCTCAGGGATTCGCCAGCTCCATCTCATAGCTCAGAGGAACCAGACAATTCCTGGGAAAGTATTTTTATCTCTCAACTGGAAGTTATCTACAGTTACTCCCAACCTAAACTCTCTCAAAATATAATTATCCCAAAACTGCCGTGAGATACACAGGAGAAGACTCAAAGCTGGCTACTCCTGAATGGAGATCCTGAGCAAATGCTTAAACCAGCTACTAGGATGCCAAGAATGTATTTATAACTTCCTTTATGTTCTGTAGCATACATCTACAGATGTATGCATTCAGACAGAACGAACACCCACATATTCAGAACAAGAGAAATGTACATGTTCACTAAGAAATTAACCATTTCAGCAGTAAAACGTGCACTGAATGTTACTAAAATACCAATAAACTAAAGGCCTTAGCACTGGGGAGGCCAGTTCTTCCTTAATGAATATAGAAACCAGATACTTAACACTGTGCAAACAAGATACATCCCCAAACCTGGAGCTACAGTACTGCAAGTTCTTTTTCTAAACTTGATTTTTTTGTTTTAATTCTTATGCACATTTCACTCCACATTAGCCTGAATTAAAAGATGACATAGTCCCTAGTTAAGTTGTATTTTAATTCAGTTAAAGGACTCCCAAGAATCTAGTGCTTTATCCACAGATCCCAAGGACTTTGGAAGACTCAAGTTCTGACTGCTTCAGTGACGGATGTTTTCCATCTTAGTACCACGAGCTTTACTGGCTTTAGATATTCTCTGCTCACTCTTAGCACCTTCAAAGGCCTCGATCAGGCATCAGTATTTCCTCTTTAAAAAGTCAATTTGCAATGTCACTAGGACTCTGAAGGAACTGGAAGGCTCTGAAAGGAACATAGCTCAATCTTGGGAAGCTTTTTGTTTTATTTTTAAAACACTGCTTATTCCACAGAACTATTTCAAAGGCTCTGACCTCCTAAGGTTTGCAAAAAAACCCAAACAAACAGCTCTAGGCTATATCCAAAGGCTTCTGAGTATTGACAGTCAGGTTACACTGAAGATTACTTCCCTGAAGAATTCATCTAAAATGTACTCTATTTATTGAACTCAGAACACCATCATTTAAAAAACCCAAGCAGCCCACACAAGAAGGGCTGCAGGTTGTTCAGCATGAAAGGAAGATCTCCATTTATGTGTCTGAGAAAAAGAGGAAGCTTCCAGACATGCTGGACAAATTTGCTCACTGTACTAGATGTGGGTACACCTGGCATGCTACTGACCAAGACTGTCCTGGGCAGCAGAGGGAGAAGGGGGTTCACTTCCAAGAGGATTACATACGTGCTCCTCCTCCTCTCCAACAGCAGCCCTTCTCTTCTCCCTCCCTCTCCTTCTTTTCTCCCCCTCCCCTCTCCCCAACCCACCTCCAAGCTAAATCCAGGAGTAATTGCCACTGCATCTGATCAGCAGAAGACTAGGTATGTATTTTTTGGTATTGAGGCATTAACTGGTCCTTCTCATGCCAGGGTATGATTACAGGATGCAGGCACAGGGAATGAAAACTTTCTGTTGCTTGCTACTGAGGTCTTGCTCAAAGGATCACTGGAGAGCTGCTATGCAGCAGGGCAAGATAGTATCAATGATCTGTATTTATTCTTTGCTATGTATGCCAAAATCAGTAAGCACAAGGGGTGTTTCTCAGAATGGTTTGCAAGAGAGCCAGAACATAAACATTTCCCAGACGTGTCCTACACTTTTAGTTCTGCTGGTTAGCGACAGGAAGGTAGCAAAATACTCCTGTGAGCACAAATCAGCCAGAAAACTGCAAATTACGTTGACAAAAAAGCCACTACAGTGGTGTTTATTCTAGTCCAGAATTGGTGTGAGCTATAACAGGAAAAAGACATCAGCTGTGACTACACTAAGGTTTGTTAGAATGGCAGTACTGTCTCATCCATGGGCTGCTGCTCCCCTGGGAACAGCATCCAGCAGAACTGTGTACACCTCAGTAAAAACTCATCCAGCTTCAACCCATGCAGTAATACTACACATTACTCAGAGGTAACATGATTATTACAACACCAAACAAGTTTCCATGTTTTTTTAATGCCTGGATTTATGTGCATTACAGAGCTCTCTTGGCATTGGGAAGCACAGTTGTGTACTTCACCTGCCTATGCATTAACTCTCCGTTGCAATTTTACCAGTACTGCACAGAAAGGGCCATGTAACAACTTCAGCCGAATGGGAAAAGTCATAAAGCAGAAGTTCTTTACATGATAATATTAATTTTTTTCAACACAAATAGTCTCATCTCATTAGTATGATCATGAAATGAATAATCTACACTATTCTTTTTTGTGTGATACTGTTCTCTTGAACTTCCTTTTGGTTATTTATGCATAAACGCACACTCAAGCCACAAAATGTTCTGTTGATTGTCCACCAGCTGAAAAGCATTAGAATCACTGCTGGTCTTATTCTTCCTGCCACAGACAAGGCTTACATGAGTGGGTTTTTAGAAACTAGATTTGACATTGAGGACAGCCTGTAGTGTCTCTTGCTGTATGTTATATGCTGCTTAAACTAGGGACAGCACATTTGAGGAGCTCATCATCCAGCAGTAAAATTGTTTGGGCTGTAATAAAATTCCAGGGGTGGTTCTTTAAAGTACAAAATCTGAAGCTGTTTTCAGTGTGCAAAGCAGGCTGCAAAATCAAATGCACCATTTCCAAAAAGCAGAATTCTTCCCTATTGACAGAGGGAAGAAAAATAGTACTGTATGACTAAGTCACCCAAAACCTCAGGGTATTTACTCAGGAACTTCACTTTCATTGTGCACACCTGTTGTCTGCAGGGAGACAGAAGCAGTGGGGGGAAGTCTGACATGAAAATATGAACAAATGACTTTATTCTGACTTTTGAAGTCTCCTCTGGAAACTCTGCAGGTCCTTCTGGAAAAGGAAAAGCTTTTTTTCTTGCAGGAGATTTCTTGTGGGAGTTCAGCAACAGCATGATTGATCAGAAGCTAACATTAAATCCACTGAAGTTACAAATCCATCCCACAACCAGAAGTAGATGGTATTTTGCCAAACAGACAGGAGGCAGAAGCATCATTATTTTACAGTGTACCACAGCAACAAGCTGCACCCCATCCCTGGCAAGTGCCCCTTTTAATTAGGCAGACTTTTGCAACATGAAGGCCCAAAGACTTAAATCACACAAAATCTTCATATTATCACAGATGAACAACAAGTCAGGCCAAGTCATAATTCCTGTAAGGGATTCTTTAACCTCTGTGCAAAGCAAGAGCTCACAGCAGCTGCAATGACTCCGCACAAAGAAGTTGCAATCTTTTAACTACTCTTTCTCCAAGGAAGAGAAGGATGACAGGAAGGATGCCACCTTTTTATGATTCCTTAGGTGACCATACTCTGCTTAAAGTGCAAAGACCAAGCATTCGGTTGCAGAATCTATCCCTTCCGGCACTGGAGTAAAAGGATAAAACCTAGGATGTCCAAACACTTTGGATTCAGGACCTGAACGTGCTTTAGGGGAACAAAACACAGACTCTCCATCCAGCAGCATGAGAGTAACTTCACTCTTCTACAGAAAACAGCAGATCGTGACTTAATCTTCACCCACCACCAAAGAGCTGAGGAGATTTTTCTAGCCCTGTGTTGCAGATTCAGAATATCTAAAGACTACCATGGTTAAGAAAAAGGCAGTGTTCACCATGGGTTAAGAAAAAGGCAGATGATTCACACACTTACAAACAGACATAGTTGTTTGACTGGGTGCTTTGCACATCGAGAAAAGAGCATCACCAGAACCAGTTTCACCATGTCTAAAGTAGTAAAATCTGTCATGGCTATACAAATACAGGTAGCATCCTATATCAGCACCAGTGAGCTCCTTGGGAGTTCTCAGGCACACTTCTGAATTCCCTTGGCAAACAAACAGAAAAAAATAAAATCACATCCAGTGGTAAACAGACCTTGTTGGCCTATGGGGTTGTACTCCCTCCTATTTCTCAAGTTGAAACTACAAACCACACAGCCCTCAATAAACACTCCCAAGAACAGAGGCACAGAGTGGAGAAACACACAGGCACAGTGCTAACCTCAGTGTGGTCTCATCTCCTCAGCTAAGGGGGCCTTGAACATTTACATGAACACCTGCGATTACACTGCATCACGTCCTCCTTAAAAGCTCCAACAAGCTGATTTATTTTTCACATAGGTGACAGCACTGTCAATGAAAACCAGTTACACAAACACTGAGATCATGGCAATCAAAGCTATGGAGAAATGCACAGTTAAGGTGGATGCAATTTACCATATCACACCACAAAGCATTTATTAATGCAATTGTTTTTCTCTTCCATGACAACAAAAAGGGTTAATAGACACAGAACTCCACATTAAATTAATTAAATTCCCCCAACACATACTGATATGCTAAGAGGAACTCCACATAACAACATAATCTATTTTGATTAGTTTGGAAAAAGTCAGATTACTTACTGGTATTCAGAATTTGTCCCCAGCTCAAACTGTTAGAGGACCAGCAATCAAGCAATTCCTCAGTTTTCCCTCTGTCACAAGAAAAAGAAAGAACAAATTAAGACCTTTTGGCATTGATGCAGTTCAGACTCTATGGTTTCACTATTAAATTACCGGTCTAGGTTGCTACCCAAGTCATCACCCTCAGAATTCATACTGGCCCAAACCTGAACCAGTCAGCCAACGCATGACTGGTGATAAAACAGGTACCACCTTAAAGTAATTCAAGTGGTTGTTTCCACAAGATTGGAGTTACATACATTAATAGCTCATTAATATCCTGTGTAGGCCAATCTCTACTGCCTAATCAGTTACTGCAGAAAGATAAGAACTTCACAAGCCAGACCAATACATGTATATCTCCAGCAGAATTAAACAGAACCAATAAGCCCTTACAACAGTGGTAGACAAGCACATCAGTGTAAAAAAAACCACAGCACTTACCTCCAGTTTTTGCAAGGTCTTTGAGCAGTCAGCCCACAGTTCTTATCAGAGTTCCCCAGAACAAATGTCTTCAGAAAAAAGCAGCTAATTATACCAACTAGCTACAGCTGGATGCCACGAGAAAATCTTATCAGCTGCTTGGCAAATAAGATCACTACGTGAAATTATTATACAAACAGCAGAGTCTCAAGAAAAATGTAACCTTTTAGTCTCAATCTTTCTCGCAAATTGTTTCTATGTATTTGTTCTGCAGAGACCTCTGATACAGTGATACAATTACAGGCACGGGGTCAAAGATGCAGAAAACATTTTTATCCCCAGTTTATCCTAGCAGGAAGTTTAGGAAATCAGAAGACCACTCTTGATAAACCAAGTAAAAAAAAGTTTCATGCAGTGATTTTCAGTCTGTGGCTTCAGGTCCTTGGGGGCTGTGAACTACCACCAAGAGCTGAAAAGAGTACCTGAAGAAACAATCCTCCTCTCAGGCCATAGAATTCACACCACCTTGGGCAGCAAGACCCACAGACCAGAAGCATTTACAACCACTGTTTCAGTAAATACACGTATGCTAGAGACAACCATACACCTGCTCTGCATCCAGCACTGATGCAAAATGAACCAATGGGTAACCAAAAACCACCCTATCAACCAACAGCTTCACAAGGCTTCTGTGGTCCATGCCTGCCTCCTGCCTTAAGGAGAGTCCTGTTCTTCATTTCCCAGGGTAGAGAGCAGTGTTCCCCTGTATCCCTGACCCTCTCATTTGACCAGTTTGTTCAGCTGTGCCTTCCTGGATCTGAAAAGCATCACCTCCCTCTTCCCCCAGATCTTGGCAATTTATACTTGCTCTCAAAATATGCAATAAAATAAGGGAAGACTCCCTTTGATTTCTTTCAGCTGAGAAAGCAGATGTAGGTGTAGGAGAGATACAGTGAGAGGCACTTTATCTTCCCAACCAATTGTCAGTTCTAGTCAGTATTGTATCTTTAGATTTGCTTATTGTTCTACCTGTTATCACAATAACAATTTATTATAATAAATACAGTGCATTGGATTTACAGGCATTTGAGTTCAGGACCTGCACTAACAGGGCAATGAAAACATGCTGAGAAAGGACAGTTTTCATTTCCATCTAAAAAGGCTTCCTCTTCTGCTGATAAAATACAGCCACCCCCACCCACTGTAGCTGAAAGCCCTTTCTCTCAAAGCCAGGTCATAAAAGGTGGCTTTCCTTCTAGAGGATTAAAGAAGAAGAAGAGTTTATTTATTTATTTGAGCCCATAAAAACATGCATACACTTAAAAATCATGTATTTTCGAGCTTTACTTCACTGTCCCAAGAGTTTACCTGCTTTGCTGGGAAAAGCTGCTTAGAGCCTGTTAAGGGTCAGGGCAGAAGATTATTTAATTAGGTGGCAGCCCTCACCCGGGGTTAACAGGGAAGGGAATGCTCCACACAAATTGTATCCAGTGAGTAATGGATGTTTATACAAAGCCCAGCACAAGGCAAGACACAGATGGATATGCTTGGGGGATCAAAGATACACACTGTATTAAAAACCCTTGCAACTTAGGAGACAAATAAGGCATCACAAATAGCACTTGAAAAGAACTTCACCTGGAGTTCAGATAAGCAGCAGCATGGAAATTGTTTTCCAGACGTTAGGTCAAGCGTTATGCAATCCACATCATTATTGTTAATAGCTCTGAAGAACCCAAACAGGCACGGAGTTTACATACCTGCTTATTTATCTGTAGCTAAAACAGCTTCCAATTACAGGGAGATACGTATTTACCCTAGTGTGAATGGTTGTAATTATGCTGCAGAGGAGCTTAACTAAAACCAGGCACTGACAAAACACAGCATTGCCTGAAACTTACTCTAAAAAAGCATTCAAATATCAATATTTGCAAAAATACTGATCAGAAATAAAGATGGTAGAATGCAAGGTGTTAAATGCGAGTCATGGTTTTCTACAGACTCTTATCAACATATTAACAAATGCCATCTTGCATTTTTAATTTCTTCTAGAAGTCAGGTATAAAAGGAAACCAACTTGGACACGTTTGCACAACAGAAAAAAGTATTAAAAACAAATTAGCTCATCTTTGTTCTGCATCTAGAGGCTCAAAGCTTCTAGCAGTGACATAACTGCATTACAAGGTTAAAATTATATTTTCGTAAGTTCTTGGCTGTCTCTACCTGGAACTTAAAAAGGTAACAATTGAGGTATTTTATTCCTCATTTCTGTTTATTTTAGTCCCATTATATTATGCAATAGAAATTCTAGCCATATTCAACTTCATTTAGCTGATTTTACTCCAGATTTGCATCTGCTAGATAAGGCTGCAGTGGCAGTGATGTAAGAAGCAAGACAGTTTTACCTCGGAATTTCTTTTTTAGTTTGGAGATCATAAATTTTTTAAATTATTATTATTTTACATATTTTTTTGGCTAGAGTCCAGTCAGTTTTAATACTAGTTTTCAGTGAAATCTAGGAATATTGTATTCCTAGGCATCCCAGCAACTAAAATTCCCCCTCCACAAACCAAGTGTTGTCCTAACCATCTGCATCTGTTCCCACGAAAAGGCAGGAGATCCCTTCCCTGGATCAGACCATTTTATCATGTATAACCCCTCACTGTGGCCAAGCTTAGGTTCCTACCAAAACCACCTTCTTTTTTTGCTGATTTGCTATTAACTCAAAGACATACATTAGTGTTTGTTTGTGGTGCAAATTACCTTTTGTTCACCTCCACTTATTTTCAGTCATCACCATCTTCTTCTTTTACTCATTTTTGCTAGGTTTTTCTGTGCAATCTCCCTCATCCATCTTCATTCTTCCCGGTCAGGCTCACCCCCTTCTGCAGATGTGAAGGAATGCTGAACACCAGCCTCCGACACAGAGCCTTTGTCAGTCATTAACAATTTCTAAGAACTGCACATTAGTTGCAGTGCTTTACTTCAAGCTTTCAGATGAGAATTTCTGATCTGTTCTCTAACTTCACAGTCACTCTTTATTTCTCTAGTTTCTCGAGTATACGAGATTCTCCATTCCTCTTAGCATTTGATTTCAAGATTCCAGGTTTTCTGCAGGAACTCTTTGCTAGCCTTAGCCCAGGTCAGACTCCCACAGGCAGGGCAAAGGGACGAGGCAGTTCCTTTTCCAGAAGCTGAACGGAATAAAGTACCATTTTAGACTGGAAAGCTCATGCTTGGCTATGGTTCTAAAAAAATCAACCTGGTTTTAAAGTAATAACCCAGTCTTCCCTTCCCCCACAAATTAGGGTGCCGTTCACCTTGAGCTTGGCAAGATTGATTTGCATTTCCCTGGCAAAGTGTCTGGCTATCACGAGCCAAATAGCAGATGCCTGAAAAACAACATCAACGTGGTACTGAATCTCCTCTTTGGCAGTATTAACACAACAATATTTTATACGTAATTATTATTTTCCCATCACCACTTCATTTGTCACAGCACTACGCGTCGTGTCATGGTGCTCCAAAATAAACACATTCAGTGGGGCAAGCACAGAAAGAAGGGCAAAGACAGCAAAGGGAACATGAAATCAACCCATCCCCAGTCATTATTTCACTTTACCCTTCACGGAGTTTTTTTAAAGGTGTCATCTGGCCTACTTGAAACTTTACAATACAGATTGCTCCCCGAGGAACAGCCTTACTTATGCAGGCAGTTGCCCTAAATCTTGCCTCATGGGGGTTACCAACACTGCACCTCTCATCCCAGTTTGCATTCAGCTGGATCAGTCATTTTACTTTCTAAACTACCCAGGAACAAAGCATGAACTACTGGAACGAAACCACAAACGTACACATAAACACTTGTAAAGAATTATCACAGCACAATTCCTTTAGTTTTGTATAATTAATTTTGTGTAATTCGTACACAATACCCTAAAATCTGTTAAGCATCTGGAGAGCCTCTCACAATGGAGCATTAAAAACCTAAGGAAAATAAAGAAGCAGAAAAGAAGAGCAGGTGCTATTGGGAGCCATCCCTCTCAAGGCCAACCTGTGCTGAGCTTTCCCCCTGCCTGGAGGAGTTTTTATCTTCTGGGGAAGAGCAGAAGTGACACAAGAAGGGCAGCCAGGGCACAAGGGCTCCAGCAGCACAGGTTGTGGGGGGACCAGC
>VZRW01013295.1:146417-190873 GCA_013398125.1 Aegotheles bennettii
CCCCCCCGCATCCACCTTCCCCCCCGCACGCCCTTTGGTGCAGCAGCGTTTTTGTGTTCATGTGCAGCCCGGGAAGCTGTAAGGCACGTAGCCCATGGCAGGGGGCCGGGATAATGTGTATATATACACTTTATTAATCGGGGTTTATATATCTGACCCCTCAGATGTGGCCGCCGTGCGGGGTTGGGGGTGCGGGAAGAAGCTGTGCGCTGTGTCCAGGTGTCCGAGTCGCTCTGCTTTTGAAATCATGGCGATTTAAATTCCCCTTTTACTGCCGTAAAATTAACCCGGAGATACAGTATGGAGTCCTGTAGTGTTTTACGTCGACACTAGGGGTGTCTCCTGCTTCTCGCCGCTGCCAAGAAATCAACGCCCTTTTTTTTAATAAACATTTATTTTAGCCTAAATTATCCAGTGCCCCGGCTGCAGGAAGATTCTGGCAATATTTTTTGGCTTTACAGCTGGAGAAATATAAGTGGTATAAACTTTTTTAACCCCTGAAGGGCAAGGCCAAGCTGTGCATCACATTCCACGTTAGACCTCACATGAGCCAAAAAAAAGGGTTTGGGGTCTTAAAGAATAAAGTTCTAGCACAAACTGATGTGCCATGCTCACCCTGTCACTGTGTGTACACTTTAATGCCTCTTAGATGTGCCTCTGGAGAAATATTTTGAAATATATAAAAGTTGGGTTTCATTTGGGGACTGAACTAATGTGTTTACTGAATGCCTTTATGCAGTCTTGGAGTAAGACACTGAGAAAAGAAGGCTGGTATTTTGAGAACAAGGTATTAATGGAGTCAAGACTTAAAAAGAAAAAAAGTTATTATTAGAAGCCGTGCCATGGTTGCAATACTGCTAATTGCTGTGAATATATAGATGCCCAGCGATCATCTTCCACACAACACTTGTGCTCCTATTGCCATTAGTTGAGTCATCTGTGAAGATTTTTTTTCTCAAAGCCTTGCCTGATGAAATATGCTAATGTGCATAATAGGAAAGAGAATGTTACTTAACCATGATGTGTGTGACCTGTAATGAACCTAACTTTCATCTATGGTTTACTTTGATTATTTTTTTCCCTCCATTCTGTTGTAACTGAAGCTGCCTTAGTCTCTTTTGATGGTTTAATCGTGTTGATTACTACTTTGTGACGACTTGAACGGTGTTTGTGTATGAGCAATTGCAATGTGTAAATGCAGATGCTGGGGGTAAAAAAAATATATGCTGGATCTCTACCAGCAAAGGTGTTTGTTTGCTCACATAAGCAGTAATAGCAGGAGAGTTTTCACTGTAGCTGTATCAGTATGCTGGTTCTGATAACACCTGATCTTAGGTGCCTTGTGGTCTGAAAACCAAGCTAGAACTAAAGACCTCATAAACATTAAAAAACCCCATTTCACTTAAGTGGCCGTTCTTTTAGCTGTCATTACCCTGTGGATATTTTCACTGACAGCGTTTGCTTTTAACGAAGGAGTAGACTTTGTTTCAACCTTTACTTTGTTAGAACAGAGCAAGTCCTTTTCACAGTTATTTTGTGTTCTTCCAGGACCAGAGAGCTGACAGTTACATCAAAGAAAGAGATGGAAGTATTGTTGTGTTCGTAGTAGGTAGCTGAAGATAAAACATAAACATCTAGTGAGTTAAAGAATGTACTTCTGGATGTTTGGGTATAGCCAGTTCTAAAATAATCTGTTGGGCAGAGCATAAGATGATGAGTCCGTTACATAATGCTAGAAGTAATGTTGATATGCTATTTCTGTCAGAGTTGACTTAGCAAGTTTTTCCTATGAGTAGTATTTTCTAGGAAAGGGTAAATAACACAGATAGATGCTATTAAACAGCCTTGGTTTTGGATAGATAAATTCTGTTTCCTTGGGACAGTCTGCATTCTGGTTCATACCCAGCTCTTGAGCTTTATAGTTACAGAACAGAAGACACTGAATTCCACAGGAGTTATCCAAACCACGTTATGCAGTGCACCCGTCTTCTTAGCTAGACTTGATTCAGTTGTTTTGACTCGCTTTACTTGAGCAGTGTTGCTTCTGGTGCATTTTCTCCAGCTGAAGCTGATCTAGCAGTGTTTGGAAGTTACTGAAGCCAAGAACCACACAAACACTTTCCTTGCAATAAACCAAAAAAACCTACCAGCGGACCATCTTGAATCATTGTTTACTATTTAGCAGGGAGGGTATTAAATAAGTTGATTCTTAGCTGAAGAAAAAACTAGTTATTACATCACCAAACCATAATTTCACTGCTGTCATTACAAACATCAGAATAGTCGAGTTTTGTGACAGGAACTGAGAGGCACTCGCATGGTCTGCCTTGTGTCTTACAGCCTACTGGTGGTCTTTTGCCACAGGTGAAGTAACTGGTCTAGGATTCAAACTGGGAAGCTGATGTGTAGATCTCAAGAAGTTTTGGTAGGCTTATTTAAGCCAGGTTGTTTAATAAAAGATTTTATTTTTAAAGTAATTTTCAGAGGCGTAGTTCAGAGGCCGATTTGAATATGCAAGCTTACTTAACTCTGATTTGCAAAGGAAGACCGAATCTGTTGAATGGGAAGGAAAGAGACTTTTGAAAAAGTGATTATATTTTTTCGCTTTTTCTGTGGTAGAAGTAGAATTCTTGCAGCTGTAAGATGAATCAGTGCTTACCTGGCAGTGTTGCAGAAGGAATAGCTGTTTTAAATTATAGTTATGCTTCATAGTGGTCTCCTACTGTAATTCCTAATACACACTTGCATAAGATTTTTCAACATTGCTTTGATTTCCCTGTCTTACTTGGCTTTCCCTCACCCTTTTTACTACCTTTGTTTAGCTGAGTTTTGTTAAAGAAAATTGTATCCTCTCCTAAAATGTTATAAGTCTGAATGGTAGTTGAGTGTGAAACTGATAAGACTTTAGTTTAGTTGTATGAAATGGTGACCAAAAAAGGTGTTCATAGGAAAAGTTTTTTGTAATTTGAGCTAATATATGACTTCTTAAAAGCAATTTGCGCTTGATTTCCTTGCCCCTCCTTTTTCCTCCCAAGCCTGTTCTCCCTGCTCCAGTTAATATCATTTGTGAACTTCTAATTGGGAGAAAAATTACATTGCACTGTTCTTTGTTGATTAGGAGCCAATTCATTTAGTGACACATTTCTCTGTTTTCCATCCTTTCCTACTTCTGGCCTATTATGTTTTTTTTCTTTTCTTAAGCTTGTTTATTCCTCTGTGTTCCTTACAGAAAGACCACAGGGGCAAAGGGGCTGGCTGTTCCCGTGCTTCCTACATGCTAGTTCTGTGCCAGAATCAGCAGCAGAAATAGGGAAGGTGCCACTGTGTGATGTCCTTGTCACGATCAAACTCCTCTGCTTCTGGGGGAGCGAACACTGCAAGGATGGGGGAGTAAAGATTGAAGTGATGGGGAAGGAATGACGAGAGGTATGGATCTGTATCTAAAGAGAGGAGTGAAAAGTGCTTACACTTAAAGGTTGCACAGTTGGAACCTTCTGAGCAGGATATTGTAGGAAAATCTTGTTTTACTTGCATGCCCCTGTTAATTATAACAGAAAAAAAGTTGGAACTCCTGGAAACTCTTTAAGAATTTCATTGGCCAGCTTGATTGTATAAATTACTTAAATATGTTCTTTCTTTCCCAGACACCATAAGAGCTTACCTTGTGAAGCTGCTAAATACTGTCCTTGTTCTACAAATGAAATGGGTTGAGGTCGGGGCAGGGTAATAACTTATCTAAGGCCCATTTTATTATTTAGAAGTTGACATTAGTATGTGATGTCAGAGATGGATAATGTGTTTGTAACTCTGAAAATAAGTGAGTCTAATTCAAATTAATTGCTGTGAATTTTTAGGTCTTGGTGCTGATGGGTTGTTGGAGTTAGAATGCAGCCACTAGAAAATGTGCTGCACACTGTCCATGTGGCTTCAGGCATGTGATGGTGTGCAGTGGTTGAAAGCTTTGCCATACACTGCCTTCTTCCAGCATCTCTGAGCATTGTGTTAGCAGCTTAAAGTGACTTCTTTTGGAGATTAGACCTGAAAATGGGCCCTTCACATCCCACTAAAGCTATTCTGTTTCTTAGATGTTAGTGGCCTAGAGTAATATTTGCACCAGGAGTTTGAGGAAGATCTGCTACAAAGATTGCCTTGATGTGCTGGATGAAGTGGGGCAGACTTGGATATGGACCATTTTTTCATCTGGAGTGGAAGGATCTTTCAGTGTGCTGGTTCAAGTATTTTGGGAATGTTTTCAGTGCTGTTTCCCTGGATCACTGATGAGGGAGCTTGAATGACATACATCTGCTTGATGTATGACATAGCTAGATTATTTGAAATTCTATATTTTCTTAGTAATATTGACTACCAAGATAAGTTTAACCAGGATTAAACCTAAACTGTGGCTCGTCTTCCTATTCAAGTCTGTTCTTTATTATTTGAGTGGCAAAAGTCTGTGGAGAGGTTTGGGGTTTTTCTGAGTTTCAAGTGTGTCTATGAATAAAATCCACATCTTTTAAGTGGAGTAATCTTTGGAGTGATGGTTCTTTTAAATTGGAAAATTTAATCTTAACATTTTATGTAGCTTGTTAAATGTGCAAGTTGAAAATTTTGATTTGGTAACTAGACTTCATTAGGTCTTTTCCACGTACAGGAAGATCATTAAAATGTTTCTGTGCTGCTTTTAGATTGTATCTAGCACAGCCACAAGCATATTGTTCCTTTAGCTGCTTGGGAAAACTATGTAGATGGTACAAAACAGACTGGAGACTATATCTGGCTTGCTGGTAACTTGACAGTGAGTTGGCCCTGCTATTGATACTCTACCACAAATCGGGAAGAATCCCTAGTGATATAAATAATAATCCTTAACTGTGTTAAAGAAGTCTGAGAAACCCTTTAAATGCTTTGTATTAAAGGACAGAATTGCTCATGAGCTGCCAATAAAAATCCTGGCTTCTGAGCTGTAAACAGGTTGTGCCAGTTAATACACTCAGGTGAGTATTTGTGAAGTCTGTGTTGATGGACATTTTTAAGCAAACTGGTAAGGCAAAGAACCAGAACTCCCTCAGTAAGCAGATACTGTGCCTATTTTAAAAAGCTTATGCAGCTTGTGAAGTTCAGCTTGAAGTTCATAAAGACTTTATATCATTTTAATTCCTACTTTACCTAACTTAGACAAAAATGTAGTAAGACTTCGATCAGAATTTGGGAGGGGAGGAGAAGGAGGGGTGGGGTAACAGGTAGGAAACCCAGAAGTGAAGGTCAGGGTTGATGCATTTCTGGGAAGAAACCTGGCTACTGGAAAAGTGGATTCAGCTGTGATTGTCATAAGAATGTAATCTTTGGATCATCTTTAAATGCTTTGGAACTTCCTGTCTTCTCTGGTATATTTTTGACAAACGTGGAGGCTTTTTACTCTTTATTTTAAGCAGTTGGAAACTTTGGGAAGGAGGACCTCAGCTACAATACTTCTCTCTCTTTCTACCCTTTCTCTATTGTCAACCCGTGAATAGCTCCTCTATGTGCATTTATCAGGTGTTTTGGGAATTTTTTTGTAATATGTAGTAAAAGACAAAACAGCTTTTGTTTTGCTGCTGACTGTGTAGGTTCTGAATAGAATCACTGAAGTTGAAAGAAGTCACTTGAATTCTCTCTACTCAATGATACTATGGCTAGCAGAGAGGACTTTAAAAGGAGGTTTTTTTAATATAAACTCCATGGAAATGACTCTAGGCCTGAGCATATGGAGGAGGATGTCTCATGTACTTTGTAGGCAGCTTTTTCACTGTTGTGTATGTAATGATGTTCCCTTGGGGAAGTTTAATTTAGTATTGAGCCACTGCTTAACGGGCTTAGCACCTTGGTATCTGAGCAGTCATGGGTCAGTTTTGTTGGTAGCACTGAAGGAACACTTCACAGATTTCACAGATAGAAACTCGATTGCATGTAGTCTGCTAACAAGTCTAGGAAAAAAAGATAAATAGGAGAACTTCTAAACAGCAATAACAAAAAATTCCCTATGAATAAATAGACTTGATTTTTATATTTGACTTAAGTGGACTATCTTGGCACTCTAATCACAGTTCTTCGGGGGGGTGCCTGGTGAAATATCTGTTCCCTGCTTATTCTTAAACATTTTCAGAGATTCTTATAAAAATGGGGTTAGTTTTCCTCAAGTGTTTTATTCAAAACACTGGTTATTTTAGTAATAAGATTAAAACCAGCTGTACTCAGTGCAAATACTTTACTTTTTTATTTCAGACAGTGCATTGAAAAATCACATTAGTGATAAATGTAATTTATAAAACATGAAAGATTAGTAAGTTTGAATATTGTGTAGTCTTGAATGTTACAGTGCAACTCTACTGTTGGTGCAGTAGAGTTTGATTCTGAAAAATTCTCATATGAGAGGCCTTGAAAAGTGAGCTAGAAGGTGGCCAGATTCCCTTTCTTGGTGAGAAAATAAAGTCACATGAGTAAAAGGGACTAAAATTGAGGGGAAGTAGAAGATGGTGGTTGAAGATTTAGGCACTGTGTGTAATGATGTAGTAGTACTGTAATGCTCTATAGTAGGGGGCAGAGCAGCTAAAGATCCCAGAAAAATTGGGGAGAGTTGGTTTGAGTGAGAGAGTGGGTGATTTTTAGCAATAGTTTAATCTTGGCTGGTTCCTCAGAGGTACTGTGTAGCATCTGTGCAGTGTCATTAATGTTTTGTTGAGTCAATCCGTGTTACCTAGCTTCTCACAAAGAGCAGTTAGAACACTTAATTGATATCAGAAATGTTCTTTGATTTGGAGTTCATACTACAGGCTGATGTACAAATGTATACATACTATACGCTGCCTTTAAGGTTTGCAAGCAGTAAGTTTCTGGAAGTGTAACCTAGAAGAGATAAGGTGGGAAGCAGCAGAAAGATGGTAGCCTGTGGTTCTGTGGGCAAATTGTGTGTGCATGCACAGTTGTGTCAGTCTGTCTGGATGGATGCAGTTATTTGTACTGTGCCTTGTACTAGGATGACTGGATTCTTGATTGTGAGCCTCTAGAGCAACTGGTAATTATTACTGGAAGTCACTGGGGCTCCGCAGGGGTGCATCTACTTGTGCAGAGACCCGTGGACCCTATAAATAGCAGTAATGTTTCTAATGCTGCTTTGTGTGTGCTTTTATGTTTGCTTTTTTGTACATTTACAACTTAAATTTACAGTTCTTCAGGGCAGCTGTTTTTAATTGTATTGCTAGTTATAGCAATTAGTAAGCTTTGATTTCTGACAGGGTGAAGGAATCTTTCCTTTAGTGAGTGTTATGAATCTTTCAAAAAATAATACTAACATCTATAGGTAAGTGAGATTTTGGATAATTCTTTGAACATTTGACACGTGATTGTTCAGAAGCTCCCGAGACTGGGTTGGAATTCTAATTTAATCTTTTGAGTACCCTTTTATTAGCTTGTAGCAAAAGTGTTAGATGTCCGTATTTGTTACTGAATGTTAAATATTTGCATTCCTGTACATAAATATAAGAAACAAGTGAGTTCCTGCCCTGTAGGGCTTAATACAAAATATTCTATCTTTGTAATTGCATTTGAATATTACTTCATATAACCAATCCCTGAATGGACATTACCTCAGTGTTATGATTAAAAACAGTATTTTCTCCATGACACAGGTATTATAAAAAACTGTTTCAAGATTTTGGAATATTCCAAAGCAGTGAAAACCTTTAATTGAAAGCAGTGTGGTGTTTTTCTGTGGTTTACTGTATTTTATTTTGCTTTCTTTTAATCAGGAAGTCTAGGATAATTCGAAGTCTTTGGAAACTTACAGTGCATCTTTTTTAGAAAATAAATCCCTAATTTGCTGGAAATTCACTTAGAAAGGAAGCTGGGTAATGCCTTGAAGATCTGTTAAATGTTTTGTAAAATTCTTGATATTTTAATTATAATGGTTTTGATCCTTCTGTACAGGATCACAGTGTTGGTGGGGCCTGTTTTCAAACCATATGACTCATCTTTATTCTTTACTGAATTCTTCACGAGTCCGTGAGTGGCATAAACTAAACTAGAGATTGTTAAAATGTCTCAATTTAGTAGCTGACAGCTGTAAGTTCTGATAAAGTTACTTTCCTTTTGGAAAAAATAGAACTAAGTATTAAGATTAGAGTTAGCTATTAGAAACGGTTAAGAATACTGGAATGCAGTCTCTATTTTGCAGATTCTGTATCTATGCAGCAATACCCCTTCAGCATAGTTTGCTTCTTCCTTTGGTGTTCACTTCTTGCCCAGTTCTGCATCTTTGCCTCCTTGTTGTTTTTTTTTTTCTGCTCTTGACAGTTGTGAAATCAAATTCCATTTTTAACTATCTTTCTGGTTTTGGGTGCATGTCCTTTACACAGTTCTTTTCAACGTTCTTCAGCCTCTTTTGTGATAGATCCTGAATGGTATTTTATTGGTTGTCTGCTTTCCTTTGTGATCTTTTTTGCTGTACTGTTTTAATTTTCTTTTTTCTTGTTGGCCAGTGATAAGACACTTCTCTCCCTTTTCTCAAGCTCAGATTTCCTTTTTTCCCCTCACTAAGTGGGATTAAACTGTTTATAGGTTTCTTAAATGGGAAGAAGAGCTGGTAACAGCATCTATTTAGGCAACCTGGTTTTGAGCTCTTGCACCATTTGACCAAGTACTGTCCACTGACCTGTGAGGCTTTCCTGAAGCTGTAAGTCTTTGTGGAGTAGCCTATGTGAATTGGTGGTATTCTCTGAAATGACACTTAAACTTCCCAGCTCAAGCATGTTTGACTCTTAGTACCGTTAGTAGACTTGTGTGCTGTAGAGCTGCATCAGCTTTCTAGTCCCTCCAGGCCTTCTCAGATCCATTTAAAAATATCTGTGCAACTGTTCCCAAAGCCTTAGCCTTTGCAGTTAACCCATTACTGCATACACTGTTAAAATCTAAAAACTTAGGAGAATCACTTTGTAGAGAAAGATGTGCTGGTCACATCGTTCTTGAGTATTTCCAGCCTGTATGTGTGAATAGGGAATTGCATTCAACTGTAGCATACATAGTCTTTTACACTTAGTAGTATAATACTGTTATATGATGCAGAATAATCTCTTACCTTAATTTCTTCATTTCTAGAATGTGTCTTCTCTATTTTTTCCACTCTACACATACCACTGGCAGTGAATCTGCTATGTCTAAACCCTGTGAAAAAATTAAGCCTTCACTATGTCTAAACCCCCTGAAAAAATGAAGCCTTCTTAACATACTTTCTAACTGATACTGATCTCCTGTTCTTTGCTTGCACAAGTCAGTGAACAGTTTGTGGTGAGGGGACTTTATCAGATACATTGGGAACAGATACATTAATTTGTATGTTTGTCAGTTGCTGTCGGAGGATAAAGTGCTCCGTCTCATTTCCAGCTAGTTTCTCATCTTTCATATTTGCCTCAGCACCATACATATGTGAGATATATCTGATCAGTCACAAGCAGGCCTGTAGCCATTTCTCACAGAAGTTAGGGGGGAGGTTTGTTTTCTTTACTGGTCGTTCTGTGACTTCTATAGCTCCTTCTTTGCTCTTGGAAACCCCCCTGCAAAGAGAAGTATTATTACTCCTTTCTAATGCTTGTAGCATTGCTGAGGAGCAGTAGTGTTAAACTGATCTAATGATTATCAGTTTTCTTCCTGCCTTGACAGTTAGGGGCTTTCAGTGTTACATCATCTTGGTACAAGCAAAGCCAGGAAATTCAGAAACTTCAGAAGACTGGGCCACCCTTCGCCTTACTGACTCTTTTGTACTTGGAGTGTCACAATATATTTTTAAGAGGTAGATTTTTTTGATTCTACAGATGTTGGTAACACTTGCCTTTAGCTTTTTAAAAATTACTCCAAAAATAAGTTTAAATTTGCAAGCGTGGTAACACACATTGTTTCACAATGTCAATCCAATGGCAAGAGTGCTTGACTGGAGGTATTATAGAGAATATACCTGATTTTTTTGACTGTTTCTGTTAATTTTGGAGGGCTGTATTGAACTACCAATTGACTTGGCACAGTTTTTACAGGGGTTGTTCTAGAGAGCTATTTGCTTGGAGCTCCTTAGTTCTTTTTGGTTTTATAGTACCTGGAAGTGCTGAGAATTAAATTGGCATAATTAAAAGGCATTCTCATGAGAGTATGTCTATATATAGTAGATTGTATTTCAGTATGACTTTGGGTCAAGTTAGTATCTTGTAAAGTCGGTGTTCTGTTCCTCTTTCCATGTAGGTCAGCCAGTGATGAATTCTCAGTTTTGCTGGACCACTGTTTTAGTGATTTGTGTTGGAGTGTAAGTTTTGAACGTTGTTTTCAGACAGAAAACTGTTTTGTCTCCAAATCATTGCTGTGAAGGGGAGAAGCTGAAAGAGCTTTAATTGCTTACTACATATTTTACCTGTGAAACAGGTGTTTTGACTCTTTTGAGTAGTTTTGTCTTCCTTCATTTGACAGACTCTAAGATGCTAAATAATAGCTTAAGTGTAATCTGTTTTAATTGCTGGTGAAAACTGACTTTGTAGTCCCTCCAGGTTCTTGGTGGTGCTTACATACTTCAGCTTGATGTTTTGAAAGTTTTGTTTCCTTTGTTCTATATGTTACTTTATTTTTCCAAATCTGAAGTTGTTACTTTTTCACTCAAACATGTACACAATTTACTGTTTGTGATTGCTTGGATTTTCTATGTTCCTATTCATCAGTGAAAGGAATACATTCCTTTTTATTAATCAGATAATTAGAGAAGATTATAAATGGCTGATATCCAATTTATATTGTTCCTAAGAACAAGATCAACATAATATTCTTTGGGTTGTTTCCCTCTAGTATCCCCTCAGTGTAAGGTGTCTTTGATTTTGAAGGAATTTGTGGCCTGTTTGACACCTTGCTTGTAATTTGTTTATTACTAAGACATTGACCCATAACTCTGATAATCCCATGATACCTTAGTCACTTGTTATAATCTTCAGTCGTGTTTTATGCTTTTTCCCATAATGTTAATTACCAGCTTTTGTACTATGTACTTGCAGACAAAATTGCCTTTGAAATGCTCTCTAAAACTCTACAACTCCACTTTTGTTATGCATAAAGATTTATATATTTTTAGGAATTTTATAATTGATGTCTGTTGCCTTTCAGTTTTCTCTATATCTTGTACCTTGTTTTGTACTTGGATTACAAATTTCCAGGCTGAGCAGCTTGGTTTTGTTTTCATTTTCACTAGTGTGGTCTTTGTCAATGTAACAGCACAGTCGTGGGGTGTGGATTGTTGGGAAACTTTATTGCAATTAACCTTTAAAGTTGGGAATGAAGGCTGCTGTGGTCTCTTTAATTACGGGAGTTAAATAAACTTCAGTGAAGAAGCTTATGTAGTAAACCTAGTAAGAGATTTTGTAGGTGAAACCAATATGTTAACAAATAAATTAGTGTCCTGCAATTTTTTTTTGTCTTTGGAAGCAATGGAGGACCAACCAGTCTCACCATAGACTTTCTAACGTGAACTCCTTATTGCATCAGAACTTACTTTGATTTAGTGGTGACAGAACTTTATTGTTCCCCTGCTGAGGGTTGAGTTACTTCAGAATCTTTCTGGGAAACTCCTTTCCTTGGCTTTTGAAGATTTCATTATTCATTTTTATGCACTTAAAATTACAGGGTTCTGAGAATTTCCAGGCATGATGCAAGCTTTAGAAATGCCAGCTCTGTAGTGATTGCATAAGTAGACTGGGTTGTTGCCTCTCGAGAGTAGCTGGGAACCACTGAAATTGTCTAATAGCACACAGGGTATATCGTACCTTAGCTCATAAAGTTAACACTTATGTTCCTGTCACTCTCTTTCTCTCAGGTTCTATTTGCAGATTGCAGTGCTTAGGCAGGTTTTTGTAATGAGAGATCTTGTTATTTTGTATGGGAGCTTGTGGTTTCTCCTACGTGTGAGGTTTTGCTTTCCCTCTTCAAATGAGATTTGTTCATTTTCTAAATGTGGCACAATCTTCTCTGCCTCACCTTGTTTTAAAAACTGCACTGTGTTTGTCTCTAGCACTGTTAATTATCTCTACTTGACATTGCAAACTCAGTCAATGAGGTCATTAAATAGAACAGAAGACTTTAATATTCACACATAACAGATGCAACAATGGACTTGTGTTTAAAGCAATCCAGTTATCCTTCAGGTTTTTATTATGTCTACATCAAACTCGTGTAAGATAACTTCTGACACATGTCTAGGGAATGATATTATCAGTGCTAACTGTATGTTCTGACTTGATGGCTCCTTTTCTCCTCCAGATTCAGGAAAAGGACTTTGCAGTGAAACAGTTTGGCATCTCGGATCATGCTTGCTTAAGCAGATTTACAAACTGTTTTCTTTGGTGTTTCAACTGGATCCTTGTGTCTCATTTGGTCTTAGGTGACAATTTAATTTATTTTTTTTTAAGACACTCTCAGTTTATGTGCAGATGAGTAGATACAGTGTTGTGTGTATGTATAGATACGTGATTAAGCCAAGTATTTTATTGCACCTTTAAGGTTATAGAAGTTTAAATTTTTGCTGAAAACTCTGTGATTGTAACTGAGTTCAGGCAGGAATAGCCATGACATTTATATGTATGAATATCAATCATATAATCACTGCTGTAACTGAACAGACTTTACAGGTTGCTTTTTGGTCCTGAACACTTTGAAACATTAAAGTTTAAAATGAATGGGTTTATTCTGTTTGACTAGATATGTCTTATTTTTTCTTTAGCATTAATAAAGCAGAAGGACATATTAAAGATAAAGGCTGAAAAGTTGGAATTATGCTGTTGGTTCCTTTAGTTTTCCTGTATGGTAGAGGTTTTGGCAACAGTAGTGATCTCTAATTTTGGGTTTGCTTCTTGCTGCATTGGTTTAGGGGCTTCCCTGTGATATCCTAGAATAGCTACTTGACTGTGATGGCCTTAAGCCATTAATATCTCATTCTGGAGGAGACCCGTGGACAGTGAAGGATTTAAATAAAGCGTAGCCAAAGTGACTGGCCAACTGCCAGCCAGAGGACAAGTGGCTTCCCTTAAAATGACTGACAGCTCGAGCAGAGCCGTGCCTGGATTAGATGGTGACTAAGGAGTATGCTGCAGGCTTTTCTTAAGACTTGTGCAGCCTTTCTTGCTTCCTTCATCCCTGAGGGAGGATGTGGGAGAATCTGATGAACATCTGAGAGTGAAGAATCTTCTAAAGAATCATCACTGCTTTGTTACGAGCAAATAGAATAAATGTATCAAAAATAAAGTTTTCATATTAAGACTACTTCTTTTTTAAATGTGGCAAAGGGAATGATAACACTTTTTCTACGTACTTCCAAAGGACAACCATGCTAGAGTGCTGTAACAGCTTTAACCTGACTTGATCTCTGCTGTAATCCCAAATCCGGCAATCCCCTTTGCCTTGGTTCATTATCTCCGATGTCTGCAATTTAAATGCCATGTTGAAGAATTAGGTATTAATCTTTTTTTGAGTTCCTTCAGTGCTGAAGGTCATGGAGTCTTGTCTTTAGAGGCAGGATTAACAAATTTAGGCTACTTTGCTGGTAACACATTTAAAACTTGAAATCTTCTCTTTCCAAAGGTAAGTTAAAACAAGCTATGGTTTCTGTTTGTTTTCTTTTTTTCCAGCAGTGTGGTTTTTTTGACTACAAAATGCTTGTAGCCTTGCTGTTGATCAGCATTCAGGTGAAATATTGAGTTAGAATATTGACAGCAGCTGTAATACCTTGGACCTGACCTTTGCAGTGTCACCTTTGGGTTAAGATCATACATAAAAGCTGAACACTGATACAAGTTCAGCGGTTTATCAGAATTCTAGTAAACCTTCCAAGAAGTGTAACTGAAAGTGCTGGGCAAAAATTACCATAACTTCAAGGGATAGTGGTTAATTGGCAGGTATAGGAGGGAGCACAGTTTATGTGGTAGTCCCAGAATGGAAACTGTAAGCTAAGATAAAGGTGGAATGGAAGAGTATGTTGGCAGTCTTGTGTTGTTGGTCTTAAGCAGCTGGGTGGAGTTGTAAGAGGGATGCTGAGGAGCTGTGGATGTGTTGTGCTGGGCAGTTGTATCCTCTTGAAAATCATGGCTGTCAGAGAGTGGAAAATGCCTCCCACTCCTCAAAGGAAATGATAAATTGATTGGACAACAATGTGTTAACTAAGTATAATTAAGATATTTCATTCCCACATGAAACTTTGATTTTTCTGTGACTTTAAGATTTTATTTTTCTTTTTAAAAAGAAAAGATTATTAGACTTTTTAAAGCATTTGACATGACAGTTATTATGTTATCTGGGCTATTAAAAACATGCTTCTTAGTATTTTCAGTGCTTGTAGAATGAATGTTTGGCTAATACTTGTGCATGTGAATAAAAAGTAGAGGAGAACATGTTAGCAATCCCCTGGCAAATTTAGAGTTAAAAAATACGTACATTTTTGCATTAAGGTGCAAGAATTAGATCATTGCAGTTTTCAAGTTCTCTTATTTCTTTGGAGAACACACTGGTTTTAGTGTCTTCAACATGAGAAGCTTGAAGTATTGGGTTGTAGCTGAGTCTGAAGTTAAAAATCATTAGGGAGATTCTTAAATAAAGTAAAAATAAACTTGTACTAGAATAAACACTTGGAATAACTTAAAGGCAGGTTCAAGTCTGGTTGGTTTTTTGTTTCTGTTGGTTTTTTTTCAACATTTAGGGTGCATGCTAAAACTTGGTGGATGTTAAATCCATTCCTTATCTCTCTACTTGGGGAACTGTTGGCAGCTCATAGGAAGTACTAGCTAAATACCAAGATTTAAGGTCAATACATAAATTTCATAGTTCACTTCTGTAGATGCATCTTGTGTTCAAAGGTCCATGAGCAAATATTATAATACCTTGCTGTAGTATGCACCTTTTTTCTGGTTGACTAAAGAATTAAGGAAGTGGTGGATACTCTTCCATAAAAATATTCTTTATCAAATACATCTTGCAATGTTATGTTAGCAAAAGACCATGTTCTGTTTCCTTTCATGACCCGTGCCATTCTGTGAATTCAATATATGATAGCAATTCCAGCTGTTGGAGTTTTGTCAGTGATAAAATTACCAATTTTATTGGGTAACTTTACTCGAAGAAGAGCGGGAGAGCACAACTCTTAAGTACCAACTGAATGCCTCAGTCTTTTGCTGTCACACTTGTGGTCTGTGCTACTTACCTGGTGCTATTACTGCTGCTTCTGTTTTTCTTTCTTGCCTTTTCTTTCCTTGTTTTTCTTCTGTAATCTCTTGCTTTTCTGGATACCCTGTCAGAATTCCTTGCTCATTTGTAATTTGTTTAATTCCTCTGTTGCACATGTGAACAACTGAATATTCACACCAAGGGGTAAGAAGGTGCCCAGATTTGACAGTACAAATGCCAGAAGGGAAGTGAAATGGTTTCCAATTTTCAGGTACTATATTGGACTTTGGGACAGACAAGATGATGACTATGAAATCAGTGGCAGGACTCTTCCACAGCTTTGGTTACAGAAGTGAGTGGGGCATTAGCAGAGCTGAGGTTGTGAAAAATGCTTAATTGTGAAGGTTCAATATGTTGTCATTTTAGTTGGGTCCAGCTTGGAAGTGTTGAGTCTTAAACTGCTGTAATGCTCTCTCAGCTTCAGGATTAGAGGGGCGAGGAATTAGGCTGTCCCTCTGAAGAGTGAATTGATTTGTTGATGGCCTGGAAAAATAATGTAAGATTGGTAAGTGTAGTACAGTATGCTGCCAGAAGATACTTAATTTTGGAATTTACTGAATGTGAGGTGGGTGTCAGGCATTTGTGTGTATGTATTTAATTCCTTCTGTATGTCACGACCTTGAAAACCAGGTTGAGAATGTGGGGTCAACAGTCTTTTAAGTTGCTCGAACTTCTACGTGCCTTCTAATTTCATGCCTTCTACTTTCTTGGCTTTGCTTAATTCTTTTGCACTGCAATATCTGACTCAACATTAGTGTGATCATAAGAACCTCGGAGGCAGATTTATTCCCTTAGTATTTGAGTAGAAGTCTTGTGCTAGAGAGCTGCTAATTTGGGGGAGTGCACCTCCATGCACTGGAATACATTTATGCGAAGCAAGTACTTAGTAGTTGCTTTGCATAGAGCAATGTAGAAGCTACCAAGTTGTTTTAAACATGAATTTCAGAATTTTGGCAGTTAGTCTGCACTATTATCAGCTCTTAAATGAATTCCAGTTTTGTTTTCTGGTAACTGTGTTGTGATATCTGAATTTTAAGTAGATTTCTTTCAGTGGCTGTAATGAGAAGCCTAAAAGGTGACTTAATTACTGAGTCAAACACAAACACCAAATTCCCTAGCAATATTATCTAGAACATCTCCTTTACAAGTTTCCTTTTGTTGTGTACAAATTGGATATTCCTGTTAAATATACTGGAAGATAATGGGTATCAGGTTTTTCTTGATTCACAGGTTTCACTCAGGCTAAGACCAAACTTCTCTGTATTGAGTAGTTTGATGAGGATGTTTTGTTTTTTCTAATCAGAATTAATCCAAAAAGACAAAGTATGTTCAGTGTTTCTGAATGGGGTAGATGAAAGTGTTTTTCTTGCTGTTTTTTTTCCAGTCAAACCTTATTTCTGCTTGGCTGCTTTTAAGCCATGTTTGTTGTGCTGTCTACAGAAACTTTGAGCACGTCTTCCATCTGTGCTCTGGTAAACTTCTTTTAGGCTTAAATTGGTTATGAAACATACAAATTACAGAAGGTGAGATTCTACATATTTTTCTGACTGTCACTTAATTCCAAAACTCAAATACTAAGGTATGGGTTTTACCTGAAATTAATTTTAACAAACATTTAAACCACTGTGGATGTGTCTGTGTGGTGTGTTCTATTAATGGAAAACTTCTGCAGCCTCTATAACAACTGCCATTCTGTTTAGTTTGCCATCTTGCCTGGTGGTTGTTGATGAAGGAATAGAGTGCCAAATTATGACAGCCAAAGCTCTAGTAACTTGTTAAACAAGAGCCATTAAAAACCAAACAAACAACAAAGAAACCCCAACAAATCAAAGCAAGCTTCACATCACCAAGCTGGCAGTTCTTCATTGTTACAGCTTTGTGAAAATAGCAATGCATGGAAAATGAGCTCGAAGGAGGACGAGGAGGAGGAAGAATTTTCTGCAACAGGTAATTTTCATTAATTGTTACTTGTGGTGGTATGGATAGGAATGAGAAAAGACACAGAAGCATTTTGTGTGTTTGTGAGAGAGAAAGAAGGGTCTTTGAGTAGGCTGGTTTTAAATGCTGGCTGCCAGCCTCTGCCATCTTTCCTCTTAATGCTCCCATCCTTTTCTAGTTATAATAGTGGATCATGGAAAACAGCTTTTTGTGTAGCTTGAGAATTGAAGTTTTATTATCTTGATAATTGCCTAGTTCTGACCTCTAGCTTAGGTGGCTGGTTAACTGTTTAACTTGCATGCTCTAGTTTCTTTCCTGTGTTAACAAAGATAATTAGTAACATAGAAGGTGCAGGAGCAAATGTGTATTAATACAACATAGAGTGTGTTGACCACATTCTATGAGGTGCCCACACATCAAAAACACAAATGCAGAAGCATCAGTAGTGTTCTGTTTCTGTGGAAGTTTTGATGTATGTGTGTAACAGGGGACTGCAATGTCAAGGCAGTTTGTGTGTTTAAGGCCACTTACAAGAAGGATGAATTTCTACACTTTGTATGTTGCTGCAGAAATTGTAGCAAATCTCTTTAACAACTTTTGTACGTGTATTAAACAGATTTTAAGAGTCCACTCTTGCCACTTGTTTCCATAGCCAGACAATTAATTCAACAAATCAAAATCTTTGAAACAACTTGACTTCTAAACTGTTCCAGGAGATCATTTGTATTTGTAGTCCCTCATGCACCACCTTTTGAGAACTAAATTTGAGATGAGTCCCAGGCTGACATTGTTGCTTGCTGGCATTTAAACACATTTTCTGCTTTTATAAAAACAGAAAACCAGTTGAAGGCTGACACTATAATTTAAGTCTGAGCCATTCACAAATAGATGTACATCATGCAGAAAAGTAACATGCAATTAAACACATCTAGGAAGTGTATGCTGAAGAACTGTTTTGCAGTCTGATGTCTTACTGTGTACAAGCTGTTTTCTATAGAGAACTTCAAGGAAGAATTTAGCTTCTCTTGCTAATTTTGCTAATTGCAAATTTCCTTTTTTTATTTTCTATCCACAGCTCTTCATGTCTTTCACTAAGAGGAAACTTGTCAAGATAATTGCCCTTAACTATCCTACCTTGGAGAAGCATGTACAAAACTGATCTTAAGTAGAGAGTGATTAGTATTTGAAGTAACTGCCAAAGAAAGAGCAATCAAGAAGCACGTTTTTATGGATAATCTACAGAAGAAATAAGGCCACTAATAGGTTATCCTTAATCATTAAAAAGGGACAGTTGCTGAAAGGAGAAAAGGAAAATAATTCGTAGAGAATAAATTTGCAAAGAACATTTTTATTTTTAAAGGAACAAACTACTCGTCACATGAACTTCTGAAATACACTGATGTATTTTGACTTGTCTGTAGTGAACTGGTGTTTCTGCGGTATTCAGAATTCGGTCAGCCTTCTGTTAGTAGACTCTGGACTGTTCCTTGATCTGTCATTATTTCTGTCTGTAAGCCGTGATTCTGCTGCTAACCATGAATTAACTTGTAGGGATCTAACAGCATTCAAAAAATGAAAAATAAAAAATCAAGGCTATTCTAAAAGGATATGGCTGTTCAAAATATCTATAGTATTCCATGCGCTTGTTCTGATTGTGTAACTGGAGAGAAGAGTTGAACTCCAGCAGTATGGTAGCAATACCCAGCTGCAGCTGAGGGAAGCATGTTTTCTACCAGGCATAAATGCCAAGTAAATCTGTTATGGAGTCTTGATGCTGTACAAGCTGCATTTCTTCAGCAAACCATGTGTCACTCGTTTCTAAATATGCTAATATGGTGTATATGAGGATGCTCTCACTTCATGTGAGGTATGCCAAATATATATCTGGCAGGAATTATGAGCGTTTTTTTTTTAAGTTGGCAATCTTGAATCTTGTATCAGAACCTTGTTACTCTACACATTTATTTGTATAAATTAACGTCTCTGCATCAGAGATGGAATGGCAGATGCTGTTTGGAGATTTTTTTACAGTGACTTCTGTCTTTACAAATGAGTATCTGGGTTTTTTTCTAATCTTTATAAAATAAATATATGTCAATGTAGTGTTCTTCTGCTGAATAAGGTTTATAATTACAATGTGAAATTTTCTGTTAGTACATCCAATCACAAAGTTATATTTTCCAGCATTCTTTGGAATGCTATGTATTCCTAGTGTTAAACTTTGGTAATTCTTTACATTAAAACTATATGGATGTCAATGTGTACCCAATGTTTTTCCTTTTCTTAAAAGGGCTTATTTGATACTTTATTAAGTCTCATAGCTGTGATTTCCTCCCTGCTTTTTTTATAACACATTAGTGTGGATGTAGCTAGACCTTCCACCTTACTACCTACTTACGTATTCTTAAACAGCAAGAAAATAGTCACCCTATTTAGCACTTGTGTTTCAGGGCATAAATTGTTTTTCGTACAGCGTGTACACATACTGATTGTATTTGGGGACAAATAAGTGACCTTTTTTTACTGCTGTTCATAATACGATGAAAAATGCCTGTCCCGAGACCAAATCATCAATCTTCATTTCTGAGGATCGAGTCTTTGGTATAGAGGAACACCTTTGTGTTTTTCCAGGTCACAGCTGTGCAAACAGGAATCTTGGCATGAGTAGCTTGAACATTTATTTGTACCAAAAAAAAAATCTCTTTGAAACTTATTAGGCTTTTGGATTCTGCTGTGAAGATGAACATTCAGCACATCAGTAGCAGGTAACTACTTTTAAAAATGCTTTATTTAAATACAATATAGCAAATATTGAATAATCATCTAATTGTTACATTGTCACTTACTAGATTTTTCTAATTTTTTATAGATAGCTGAGTTCCAGTCCCGGATAGGTAAGTATTTTTAACACTTGTTTTTAGCAGTAACTGCCTTACAAAAAAACTAAGCTGAAGTTTATTCACTTTTTTTCTCTGCTCTCCAAATATTTTTTTAGCCTACTTCATGTAGGTAGCTTGATTATGGCTTAGTGTGTGCATCTAGATGCATAGTAAGACTCCTTATAAATACTGCACTTAGCTCATGAACTAAAAAAAAAATAAAAAATTCCTGTTTTTAATTTTTCCTGTTCAATTTCCAGAAGCATTTTACGCTTCTTTAGACAGATTGATTTCTGTAGCCTGTACTAGAAATTAACTTCCTCCCAACACCTGAACAAGGATGTAAGTCCCCAGAGAGTCTTCTAATGTAGTTATGATTGTGTGTTTGTATGTGTGTGTTCACAAGTGCACTGGTTTTAATTCAACTTTCTCCTTTAATTTGCAGCTTTCCAGTCTGGTGTTTTTCTTGCCTCTTCATGACCTCGTGTCTTGAGCAGCCTAGCTGGATCCCCTGGTTCCTGTTTCTTCTGTTTTCAAAATTCTGCTTTCCCACATTTTTAAAACCCCTACCCTTTTAGATTCATATACATACGCTAGGCTTTTACTACCTGTTTTGGTCTTCGCTGTTTTTTCTAAGACTTTGGTTGGGTTCCATCCAGGACTTCCCATGTGGCGTTGTTCTCCTGGCTTCCGTGTCACAGTGGAATAAGTTTCTTTTGTAGAACATCAGCTTTTGAGGTTTTAGTGACCTGGTGGTCCTTGTCGACATTTTTATTCTGCTACTTTGCCTTGCTACAAGTAGACACTGGGGAAGAAGTTAAGGTTGTGTCTTTTGCTGCTGTACTTACAAAGCTCATGTTTTAAAGAGGCAAGAGGGTTTGTGGTGGATAAGCAAAGTGTATGTGTTCTGGAGGTAAAAAAAGCAAACACATCTCTCAGACATGTTTAGGTCCATGAGATGTTTGTTCTGCCCCTTCCTGTCCTGATTAGGAAATGCAGTCGTATGCTTCCAGGCTAAATGTAGTTCTTCCCTTTTTTTTGTGTGTCCTTCTGTCAAGTAATCTCTGCATTTCTGTTTGATTTTGTATAATTTTGGGGAGTCTTTTCTGTACAAGTGCTCAGCTATGGAATCCCTTGCGCTCCACACTGTAAAAGAATCACTGCTGAATAGAATGTATCTTAGACTCATCTTAAATATGTTTTGTTTTCTTGTATAAAACTCTTTAAAATAGTCTATTGAAAATGTTTGATTGTGAAGCTCTTCAGTTATCTGGTCACTCCTTTGAGAAAAACTATGAAGCATGTGTGTATTTGGATCTTCTCTGGCTCAAAGTGAGGCATTTGGGGAAAGATACCAACTTTTAGTGTCTTTTGGCGTTCATGTTGCAATGGCTGTGGATTTTTGTATGTGCAAGTTCAAACTGTACCCTCAAAGTTTTAGCTTTCCTTGCTGCGACTGTGTTGTAGTGCCGCAAGGATTTAAAATCTTAGTTTAACTTTCCATCCAGCTACAAACCAGCAACACGTTAACATAGTCTATCATAAAAGTATTGAATTGTAAAGCTGTTACGTCTGAATTTCTAGCCATGTAAGCTGCTTTTTTACATCATTCTTCCTGTGTGAATCCTTTCTGCGGGGAGTGGGTGGGTGGCTCTGGGGAGAAAATAACACTGTGATTTTCTTACACTAATTGAGTGAAGTTTTGTCATGGTAATTGATAAGGACGTGTCTGTTTCTGTGTATAAAATAAAGTGGCAAAGCAGATCATGGGAAGTGTTGAAATTAAATATTTTGACTTGAGAAGTAGCATTTGTACAATACATAAGTAGTGAGTTTGATTTTTGAAGTTTAGAATATGGGATTGAAATTCTTACCATCATCGTGTGGACTGCTGATTTTTTTCATGGGAGTTCTCATCAGAGGAAACCTCTCAGTGGTTTTATATTTCTTTGTGCGTTTTGGTAACATAGACCTGTCCAAATAAAACACTGTCTGTTGCTGTTTGGTTTAAAATATATATAAATATATAAAAATAACTGTGTAACCGGTATTGCCCGAGTCCTTTGCAGTGCTGATCTTTACAGGAACAAAATTGTTTCTCTGAGCTAATTTGGGAATAATTGCAACTCTGTTCTTTTTTTGTGTTTCAGGGAAATGAGGCAAGCTACCCTTTGGAAATGTGCTCGCACTGTAAGTGTTTAATTGCTACATTATATTGTTAGAGAGGTTAATCTTATTTGAAGATCAATACACACAAATTTCATGTCTGAAATCATTGAGAAATGATGCCGTTTATATATTAACCAAAGGAGTAAAATTTAAAGGTGAAAAATTACTTTTGGAAAAAATACAGCTTTTTCTGTTAGATTATAAAATCAAAAATAAATCCATCTTTAAAAAAATAAATATTTTTTCATTTTTTCCATTATAATATGAACAAAGTTATGATAGCTGTGGTGTCTGTACAGTGAAGTGTTAGAACTGGTAGTTATCTGGTGAGGCTTTTCCTTCAGTACCAGTTCCTCAGAGGTGTGGAGCAGCCTGTGGCACAGTATGTGCTGTGTGAGGAGCAAAGTGTAATGCCTGGGCTGTCGCTGCACCCTCAGAGGAAAGAGAGGTAGAGGCTAAAAGCCTTTTTTCCTGTGTATGCTTGCAGCCAGGCATTTAGGTGAGAAGCCACTTGGTTTTATTCACTTTCGGCTATGTGAGCATAAAATTCATTGCTCTGTCTCATGGGATTAGTCTACCCTGTAAAAATAACACAGTATTTTCTGGCCTAAAGCTGACCAAAGAAAGGATTGTGTTGTGAAGTGTCCCTGTGGTGTTAGCTAAATGTACTGATTTTTAACTTCTTGAATGTTTTTCTTGGGCAGTAAATCGTGTGTACCTGTGTGTGTATGTATGGACTGCTTGATAAAATTCTTCATCTTCAGTGAATCAGATCTTGTTTCTAAGCAGGATAATAAATTCTTCAAGACAAGGGCTGTCTTCTAAATTGCTTTCACAGTGCTAGACATAACTGAACCCCAGCCCTCAAGCCTAATGGTAAGGTAAAATAAATAACCAAAGAGGAATCTTTTTCTAAATATGTTTTTCAGAGAAATGAGGCTTTAGTGAAGTAATTTGCAAGTCCTCTATGCTTAATATACGTGTCCACATGAATTATAACACGAGTCATCAGTTTGTAAACACTTCAGACTCTTATTCTCAGAACTGCATTGCTGTGCTATGCTTTCAGGGTATAATTTGTTAAATATGGATATGTGGGCAGGAGATTCATATTTGATGAAAACTTCAGTTGTCTTTTGCTGAATCATGTATATTAGTTTTAGATTACTGCGTCATTGGTCATTTTTTCTGTAGGGACAAACTGGATTCTGAAGATATTTTACTTTTTTTTTTAAACTAGATACATCTCTGCCGGAGTCGTAGGCAGTGTGTTGTCATCCTTAACTTTGGTTCTAGGACAAGCTGGATTCATTGGTAGCTACCGCCAACCTACAGATTTATTACAGAGCTTTTTTACCCCCTTTTATTACAGAGAAAAAGAAGATTTCTGCATTATGTTCTGTGGTTAAACTGTATTTTGAGGATATCGCTATGTAAATCTGAGGGTTTGCTTGATTAAATGATATAGAGGGAAAGTCAGCTGCTTCTCTGGGCAACATGACTGCAGACCCTGGGGAAGATGTGGTTATCACAGGCTTCCCTTCACTTGACTGTGCCTGATCACTGGAATGATTGCCCTGTGCCTGGCTGTCCTGACAGAGCAGGGTTGGCTTGGGGCACAGATGTGTTGCAGTAGCATGGCTGTAAGTGCACTGAGTAGGTATTCACCTTGCTCTTCAATTGTTGAATGTTTATGCTGCTTCCAATTAGCTGACAGGACCAAAGCTTTTCAGGCAAGACCAGACAATGTTTTTGAAGATGATTTGATAAGGATTTTGAATGGTTAGACTTTTGGGAGTCTGCCAGTTAGCAATAATGTGTTTGTGCTGTCTGCAGGGTAGCGTTGGGTCGTAACCTCTGCCTGGCAGTCACTGTAGAATAACTTTGTTTGCAAGTTGGCAGTTACAGGAAGCAAATCTGGGATACTGTGTAAAAGGATGCACACCATTAATTAGTCAAGAATATTTTTTTACCCTTCATTTTAGAACATTAATTATTTAAGTGGGTGAATTAGTGCTGTTGAATTCCTTAAAACAGGGTTTTGTTTCTCAGCTGTGCTGTGTCTGAGAAATTACTGATAATCTAGCACTATTTTACAGGGTAAAAATCTGATGTCAGCCAAGCTATGTCATATTACCCAATAGAAAATTTTATTGTAACAAAAATCTTTGAAGAAAACTATTTTATAGTATAATAATCAAGATTTTATAGTATAGTATTTTATAGTGTAAACAGTATTTTACAGTATGTTTTGGTTTTAGGATAAGGAGACCAGTATCTCTTCTCTAACTTAGGAAATTGTAACTGACACATCTGAAGTAATGAAAGGGATTAGGCCAGCTGTGTGTAAGCATATACAAGACAAGTGGTTGAGTGTGTTCTCAAGGGCGTCATCTTTTTGAAATGTGATCTCCAAGACTGAAATGGCTGTCTTGGTTGCTACTGTGAAACGTTATATTCGTGAATCAGACCAGACTGTAGAGAGAGGTGAGAGCCTTTGCTGAAGGTCTGTTTTATTTTGAGATCTCAGCATTCCATTCTAGTGAAGAAAAATTCTTTTATTTTAACCAGGAAACATTAAAAATGAGTTTCAGAACATGTTTTATTTACAGAAGTATTTTTTCCAATACCTTAGCAATATGCTTGTTGATAGTGATGAAAAACACATGGAAACCAGGCTCTCTGTGACCACACTCTGGGCCATTTTTTGTTAGTTATAACTTTGAGCTGGTATTTTAAGAGTATATGGAAAAGCCAAGCTTTTAAATACAGGTTTAAACATTTAGGTAAACACTTAAGATTTCAGAAGTGCCCAGAACCTCCTAGCTGAGAGTTGTAAAGCCTTCCTAAGGTTTGCACACTTGGCAAACGCCCGTGTAAATGTTGTGTACACTGCAGTAATGGGTGTGCTGTGCTTCTGAATCCATAAGCAATTAATTATCCTGTTAAAATATCACCGAATGTAGTGATTTTGGAGATATGCATTTTTTAAGGCATTACCTACTTTTGACTGGCAAATTAATAGCGAAGTAGCCATGCACCTTTATATTGACTAGAAAAAAATATCACTGAAACAAATTCTCTAAATTACTTGCTTCAGTTGTGCTCCAGAAATTGGCTTTTAATGAAGATTTTGAGTTGCCACTTGAATGGGTTTTACAGTGCTCTCTGAGCATCAGCTGTGTGAGTAACAGCTTGAAACAAACAATTGTTTTAAAACATCGTGGATCATCCTCTGCTGTTGTGTTGGGGGAAAGGAGAGGGGTGTTCATTAATACCTACCAACATATTAGAGAGTGTCCAGCTGAAAGATAAAGCTATGGTACTAAAATGGGAGTTGCACGTGGTTTCTTGCAGGCATGGAGTTCTTGCATTTTAACCTGATACATCACATTTTTGGATGTGTGCAAATTGATTCAAGGTACAAAGCAGGTTATAGGATTAGTTATAGAATTTTAATACTTGGATGAAAGAGGAATCTTTTGAAAATACTGATAGTCCTTCAACAAAACATCCTTACTACTGGAACTGCTTAAAAACCCTCCCTTGTGTTAGTTACGAGGTGAATGAAATTCAAAACGGATTATGAAATAAATGTGAATAATTCTGTGTGCTTTAAAACAGTGAATAATTTCAAGTTTCTACCAGGCTGCCAGCAAAGCCTTTTAAAGAAAAACATTTGGCAGGTATTATTTCTAGCCAGTTAGCATGTTTGTAAGCTCAGGCATCAGTGCCAGGCTGATGGGATGCTTTCTGCTGAGAAGCATAGGAAGCACAGAGCCTCCTATCAGCTGGTGATCAAAGCACAAAAAAGGCCAACTCGAGTTTGAGGTTAGAGGAAGGAACACTCACTGCAGCCAGAGCTCGAGGAAGCTCAGACCACTGTGGTGAGTCACAGGCAAACTCTGCCTCAGAAGATATAAACAAAGCTTGATCCTCTTTATTTTGCTCCGTGATGTTGTCACGCTGTTTACACAATTGTGGACTTGGACCTCCTTGGATTTCCTAGTGTTTCTATCTCTATTCTGGTCTCCTGGGCTTGAGTCTTGTAAAATTCTGTCTGCTACTGCCACCATCAGTCCTGGCTCAGGTACCTTCGCTGCATCTGAGCTATCCTGTGCCTTGCATTTCCAGTACAGCTTCAGGATTTTCATGTGGACAGTAGGTTGTCTGTAAGGAGCCTTCAGAGAAGTAGGAGTATTTTGTTCTGAACAGAAATTAATAGGATATTACTGGTCTGCTCAATATTATTGAAATCTCTTGTTACACACAAATGTATGCTATTTTTATTTAAAGAATCCAAAGCAAATCAACCAAATAAACCCCAAAACTCAGAAAACCTATGTGGTTTTTTATCTAAGTTCATCCTGAGCAGAGAGTCAGCAAATGATGACTCTGAGTTGAAGAAAGAAAGACTATACAAAACTACACAAATTTAAGGCTTATACTGTAATGCATTCATCCCTTATTTTATATTATTTTATTTTTCAAAGTGATTTTATGAATTCAAAGATGTTATTCAAATCTGGTTTTAAGTTTATAGGCTTTTAAAATGTCAGCTTTATGTAAAGGGTTTTAGAGGTAGGTGAGGTGCTCGCAATATTTTTAAGGAAAAAATAACAAAATTGTTCTCATATGAAGTTCTCATGAAATTCTCAGTTATGAAACACTGATTTGCAGATGGTTTTTTTATCCACGTGTTCATTACAAACAGGCTTTTATGCTCACGAACTAGTAAAGGAAATTTTCCTATTCCTGTAACTACTTTGATTTTTCATTCTTTCCTCCTCTGAGTACTCTCCTCTGTGGTGTGTCCATTGCCAGAAAAAAATGTTGGAGAAGATTGATTTTTGGCAGAGATACTTCAGTACTGTTCTCTGAATTTTTTTTTTCCTCAAGTGCAGAACCTCTCTCAGATCTCCAGTGCAGGCAAACCCTTTGCTTGAATGTTTAACAGTTTGGAATGAGAAATTTGTGAACCCATTTCTAGTGGAAACTGCTGCTAAACATCTGTACCTGGACTGTGTTGCAGCTAAACCAGAATTGACACCATAAGCTGTGGAACTGGATGTCTCTCTATGTGGAGAAAGAGTAATTAACATTTTCTAAGTGTTAAGACTCTTCAGTTTCATGATTTAGGTGGTTGCTGCTTAGCCTACAGTTCGGTAAAACACGAGACATATCCTTGAGAAATATTCTCGGGTGCCTTTCCAACCTCTTCCCCTTCCTATCATGTGAATCTTCTCTTTATCATCCATAATCTTGATCTCCTTGAATACAGTCTTTTAAAAGAAGAATAAATTGGTGCTTTATCTTTTCTTAAGCATTGCTTGTTTGTAAGTTTAAGTCTCTGGCTAATTGCAATTGCAAGGCTTAAATGAACTGATCTTACACCCAGCAAAGGCTGGCAGAGTTTATGGTTTTCAGTGTAGCATTGCTTGTTAACCTGGTGTGCTGTGAACCAGTCTCTGAACGTCCCAGGAATTTGTGTTGGTAGCTCCTGCTAAGAGACAGAGAGAGATTAGCTTGAGATAAAATAAGTTTCTGGCAAAAATTTGCTTTCTTAGCACATCTTCCGTGGAAGATCTTCTCTCTCCACTGGAGCAGGCCAATGTGATGGCAGAGTCGGTCTTGTCTGTCACTTGTGCCAGCTGTGATCATTTTAAGCTATGTAGCAGTGTTTGACTGACTTGCATATGTGCTAATTAGCTTCACTTCACAGCAGAACAGTGACAGAACTCCGAGTCTCACTTTCAGTTTTTGCTCATATACTTGTGAGGAAAAACACTGAGGTCTTTAGCTCCCAAGCCAGGAGATGGACTGGAGTAATGAAATGAGGCTTTGCTTAGTGCTGCTTCGGGGTTCTGAGTAACTGATGCTCTTCAGTCCTGGCTCAGGCATCTCTTTATTTACATCCTGATTTGTAAAAATGTCATTACTGTGTTCTTACGCTTATGTTTTTCTTAAATTATAAGTTAGAAATGTATCAAAATGTGTAATTTAGTAACTCCAGTGAGAAGAGCTCCAGCAGTGTTAATGCTTCTCTCATTTTTTTCCAGTGTGACTTAGTGAAATTGCAGAACTATGAAGTATTTCAGGTTGAGTAGGAGGCTTTAATCTTTCAATTTTATTCAGTGCTAGTCTTTCTATTAATATTGGAAGTGAGATTTAACTGCTCTGGTAAGAGGACAAAGGTGCATTATATGTACAGTGTCGATGATAATACTTCCAATTTGCTGCTTAGTTTGAAAGTGAAGTTATTTAAAAAAATAGAAGTAATGCATGTACCTTTTATTGTTCCTGATTCTCCCAGTAAGAAATAGTTCTGATAGTAACCCTCACAGAACTCATTGCAAGGTTTCCCAGTGTGAGTTTTAGATGCAATTGCAGACTTCTGATTTAAAAAACAGATCATTTGTGAGGGATTTGTCTGAAGAAAATTGTGGCGGTTGCTTGAGAGATGTGGCAATTTCTAAGTGCAGGTAAAGAAGCAGGAGAGTTGTGTCTGGACTGGGACATCATTTTAAACACGGCTAATAAAAACAGACTGTCATGGCTGGACAGGTCCTTTTATGCATTATTGTAATAGCTATAAACTATAAATACAGCTATAATTAATAATAATATCTATCAATTACGTCTATTCATTTTACACTGGAAAATGTGTTCAGATATGTGACAAGCCACACTTAATGTTTTTGTGTTTTTTCAAATCCTTGTGCTTTGAGGATTTTTTTTTAGTATTAACTCTTCCTATGTGAGTTGCAAGTCTGGAACAGGACTTGTAGTAAAAGGGAGGTTCCTGTGTTAATATCCCATGGAGGTGCTGGCTTTGCATTAAACTGTAGTCAGTGCAGTAACTTCAGGGTGACAGGGCAGGGGGTGGGGATGGATGGTGCCTGCCCTTGCAAAGGCTGACTGGCTCTGTTTACAGAGGAAAAGGGAGACCAAGGAGTTTCTGTGGACAGAAGGAGGAGTTGGGAAATACTTTCAGTATATTGGTGAGAAACAGCATTTTGTGCTGGGGAACTCCTAAGCAGTTCTTCGGGCTGATTGCCAGCAGAGCTCTGCTTTGCCAGTCTCTGAATACAGTTTTCTTTCAGTCTCATTAATTATGCTCCTTAGTGTATGGTGTCATGGCTCCTTTGGCATGATCCAGAGGGGTTTTGGTGTAGCTGTGCTGACAGTAATGTGTTTTTGAGGCTGTGGTGCAGTGTCATGGTGTTAAGGGCACACCTTCAATCAGGTTTGAGGTGTCCACGTAAAGTGGTGAGATAACGAGTGTGTCTTCATTGCAGTGGAGATCCTAATTAATTGGAATACCAAATTGCATACTGGAAACTGAGGAAACTACTTTAAACCTCTGCAAGTGCTGCTCAGCCTTATTTTTACAGCCCTAGAGGCAGAATCAGATCTGTCACTTGCTGGCACAGCAGAGGGAAGATTGTTCTGGGAGTATCAACCCTTTTTTGCCCTCTGCTTATGTAGCTGCAAGCAGTTACCAAGTCTGACTAACTGCAAAATGAGTCTTGACAGAGAAATCATCTTGTGCTTCTGGACTTCTGACGTGCTCCCTCCCTTTCACTCTGAAGTGCTGCAGTTGTGTATTTCTGGATTTGTGTCTGGTTGTTTTTCAGACGAGGACACCAAGAACATTAAGTGGAAGCTTGTTACTGCTTTGGTAGAGGGTCAGGTCTCTGAATCTGCTGTGATTTCCAAACAAAGCTCTGCACGCTGGCTGACCTTATGTGCTGGAAAGCCAAAATGCTCTTTGTTTTTGTGCTGCACTTTCACAAAAGCCTGGGAAGGTATTAATGTGGTGTGGAGTGGATCAGGTGGTATGTATATGCTTTGTAGAAGCTAAGAAACAATTTCTCCTACTGTTGGAGCATCTGCACTAGCTGGAGCTAAGAAATACCAAGAAGACTGTTTGTGTTAGGAAATAAATCAGTATGGGAGTTGGAAAGCTTCAGGTTCTGTAAGATGTGTTTGCTGTGTGCTGGTGGCTTTCTAGGACTTCCTAAGAACCTCAGTTCCTTCTTCGTACCCAAACATGGTGAGCAATTTGTGAACTAACTGGCCTCATAAATCAAGCTGCTGATAAGGGAATCTTGAGGTTGTTACAGGGAAAATGTTTCAAGCTTTTCAGCAGTAACAGTATAGAAGGTTTTTTAGTGGTGTTTACAGACACAGTGGTTTAGTCTATTCCTGGCACAATCAGAGGTGTAAAGCAGGATATCTGCTTCAGTTGGCATTTCCTTGAAATGTTAAGAGGATAGATGAAGCAGTGCTGCTGCAGAACCTGAGTTTGCTTTTAATTTCTGGGGAAAAAAAATAGATGTCTTCAGGTCGTGGCTACAGGTACGTCTCTGAGATGGAGGAAAAAAGATGTCTTGTGTCTGTCTGGGTGATAGTTTGAGTGAGTGATAACTGGCCAACAGTGGGGCTGTGTTAACCTGCTTGGTGTATCCCAGGAAACCTCATGTTTAGTGTGCTGAGGCAGCACTGGTTTTGCTAATGTGTTTACTAATAGAATTCTCTTTCTAACTTACTATCTTAGTCTAGTGCAAACGAAATTCTAGCTCCTTCAAAGAAAACTTGGTCTCTTCTTTAATTTCTTCATGCCTGGTATTTGTAGGAGCTGTCTGACTAAGAACTAGCTAAGCACCCTCAATCCTTAGAAATGTTGTGTCAGCATGTGGCATTCGGTGAGTCACAGGGCTAACTGTATCATGGCTGGTGCCGGGAGGAAAAAAGGTAAGATTTATTTAAAATAAAATGAAAAGACTTGTGTTTGTCTTCAGAATTTGATGTTACCTTTGTAGTCTTCCACGAGAGTGTTTAATACTTGTATATAAGTAGGAGAAATCCTGGTAGGAAAGCAGTGAAACGTGCTTTGTGTTTAACTGGCAGAGGATTTGCTGAAGCGTCCCTGAGAATAGACGTGTGGGGTTTTTCTTTGCCTTTCAGTTGATGCTGATGAGATAAAACGACTAGGAAAGAGATTTAAGAAACTTGATTTGGACAACTCTGGTTCGTTGAGCGTGGAAGAGTTCATGTCTTTACCTGAATTGCAACAGAACCCGTTAGTACAGCGAGTAATAGATATATTTGACACAGACGGAAATGGAGAAGTGGACTTCAAAGGTAAGACACAGTGCTTTGGGACAGGTGGTGGGATTTTGTCACAATTCCTGGAGCCTGGGAATTCAGTTTTTCCTTCAGCTGAGAAAGGGGGGGGGGAATAAAGAAAATTCATTAATCAAGAGAAAGGTGCATACCAGTAAAACCAGTTCCTCTGGTGCATTAGGGCAAAGCACTCCTGAATGAAATGCTTAAAAGAGCAGATTGTTTAGTAATAGCTTTCCAGGTCACTCAGGTTTAGGATTACTCAGTAAGTATCTCTTAAAGTACGCTAATTCAGACTCTTAATTGTGGTGCTGTCCAAAGTATATTCTTAGGCTGAAGAGACTGAAAAAGGTGTGGAGTAAGACCATGTAAGTGGTGGGTCTTGTGTTCATCCAAATGTTGTTGTGACATCTCCCCTGGAATAATTTGAAAATAGTTTTCTAAATTGTGAAAGTGGTCTAAATTTTTCCACTGACACTTCCTTTACATGGTTCTATTTCTGATCTTTCTTAGACAATTTGGGTGAAAACCAAAAATTTTCTGATTTAGTACATTCCTCCAAAATTTTAACTTGTTTTAAATATTAAAAGGACCAGCAGGTAAAAAAGTCTTCATTACCAGTTTATGTTAAAACACTCACTGACTTTAGAAGTGACAATGTCTGTAACTTCTGTTCAAGGTAATGATTGTTATCTCTTATTGCTTATTACTAGAAAAGGTTAATCAGTTTTTCTGTATCTTATTTTTTATTTGGAGAATCTCATTTATATTGGCTGACATTCTAAATAAAATGTATATAAGAATTTTAAAATAACTTGAAATATAAACATAAAATATAAATAAACACATAAAATATATGTAAATAAAAATTAAATAAAATATAGATTTAAAAAAACTCAGAAAAGTTGCTAATCTTTATAAAACCCTTTATGTTTCTATAGGGAGAACTACAGTGTAACTGAAATGTTGAGTTTTTTGAGACTTTTTCTTGGTATCAGTTCCCAAAGCAGTCACTGTTCTATGGAATTGTTAAAAATCCCCTTGTGAAAAATAGGCAGTGATGAAAGATGATGCCATATTGTTTGTGACATTGAGCTGTGATTAATGTAATTAACCAAGAGCTGTTCCTCTTGGGTGGGAATAGGAAGTTGTCAAAATCAATTTTCCACTGTAAAATGTTGCTGCTGTGATAAGTGGCAATGGATTCCACTGTTACCTGGGCAAGTTTGATTCTTTCAGTTTCTTTATTTCTGTCTCAGAGGGAAGCTCAAATGAAAGATTTTAAATTGAAAGAGGGTGGATTTAAATCGGATGTAAGAAATTTTTTTATGGTGAGGGTGGTGAGAGCCTGGCCCAGGGTGCCCAGAGAAGCTGTGGCTGCCCCTCCCTGGCAGTGTCCAAGGCCAGGTTGGATGGGGCTTGGAGCACCCTGGTGTGGTGGGAGGTGTCCCTGCCCATGGCAGGGGGTTGGGACTGGATGAGCTTTAAGGTCCCTTCCAACCCAAACCATTTTATGATTCTATGAAAAGTGAAAGTACTTGTGTGAGAACTTCCAGTCTTTCGTTGAAGAACCGAAACATTTTTTTAGCTCAATCTGTAAGAATAACAGTAAAAAAAAAATCAAATAATCAAGTTATCAGTCAAGCATTTTATTGATAAATCATATAGGAATTGCTGACTTAATTATACAAAACTTGTTGAAACTGCAGTAGGCCTCTCACCTAATGCTACACTGCTGCACCTCTGGATTCTTGCTGTACCATCGCTCAGCTTGCAGTTCTGCACTGTTGTTTTTACCACCCCGAACTCAAAGTCTGGTTACGGGATCTCATCCAGACACATCCCGGGGTTTGGTGGTTTTCACTCAAGAGTTTGCTCCTGGGATAATGACTTCATTGTTAAACAATGCACATTTTCTTTTTACCCTATTTCTTTGAGAAAAATATTTCTTTAGGAATTTTAGAGTGGCTTTCATTTAATTCTTGCTTGAAGTTGGGAAACCAATCTTGAGAGGAACTGTGCAATTAGAATCCATCCCCTCTGGAGTAGCTTTAGTAGAGATCTCAGTGGGGTTTTATATCCAATTCTGGAGGAAGTCTGGTAACAAAATCACTTAAATATTGATGTGAACAAGTCTGTTCAGTGAGAGCAGTGTTGGGTACGGAGTATCTCCTACTAAAGGACATCAAAGTATCAAAGCATGTGGACACTTAGGTGTGACAAGGTTGACAGTATTTCAAAGATTTTAGGGTAATTTAGATAAATTTTACAATTTTTGAAAAGTTCTGAATGTTGATTTCCTTGGTTTGTTAAAAAAATACACTTTTTTGTAAATGTTTTTCTTGTGTTGTTTAGAGTTTATAGAAGGAGTCTCCCAGTTCAGTGTCAAAGGAGATAAGGAACAGAAGTTGAGGTGTAAGTATTTTCATGTTCCTTAACAGAAATCTTTTGATCCTCAAAAATACACTTTGGTGAGCTAACACTGAGAAATCAGCAAATATAAATTTGGATTTGGATTCTTACAAAAAGGCAGAAATCACAAAGGTGGACTGTAAGCTTTTTGTGGACATTGTCATTTGCAGCACTCTCTGCTGCCAGGAACGCTTGAGGAGGTCGCGTTCTGAATATCTGCAGTTGCTTCCTATTGAAAAGAAAAATAAATAAAATTATTTAAGGGTAGTTAGTTCATAAAACTGTGCAGCACTGTGCTTTGCTTTACAGGAGCACAAGAATAATACGAATTTTTTGCTGCTGTGGTAGAACAGCGCTGAATTCTTGTTTGAGAAACACATCTTGGGAACGCAACACGACTCGAACTTGTGGAGACATAATGCAGGTTTAGGAAAGAAATCTGCCTTAATAAACTCAGTCTTAATGCCAAATGGTTTGCCACCAAGTAACCAGCTGGGATTTTGATTCCTCTGGCCCCTGGAAGGCTGTAATTCTTTCTGCTTGCGAGTGAACTGCTACCAGGGTGCTTTACTGGCGGTGGCGAAGGTTTTCCAGGTCACTGTTCATAGAGTTCTTTTCCTGCCGGTGCTAAAACAATCCCAAGTGACATTTCTGAAGTGAGCTTTTACTTTTAAATTCTATAGCAGCACCTTTTGTTGTGTTGTTCCTGATTTGTTCCTGTGTTTTTCAGAGCGAAACGGAAAGCCTGTTGGAAATCTCACTTACAATGCAGTGTTTTTCTCAGTTTGTGCTGGATTGTGTCACTGTGTGTTGTTAATGCAGAGCACCTGAATGTGTATTGCTCTTTGCCAGCCACACTTGCTCTCCTGAAGGTTTCACTGATTGTGTATTTTTACCTCTGCAGTTGCTTTTCGCATTTACGACATGGACAAAGACGGTTACATCTCGAACGGAGAGCTCTTCCAGGTGCTGAAGATGATGGTGGGGAACAATCTCAAAGACACTCAGTTACAGCAAATTGTAGATAAAACCATAATTAACGCAGATAAGGATGGCGATGGAAGAATATCCTTTGAAGAATTCTGTGCTGTAAGTAACCTCTGAACAAAACTTTAATAGTTTGGGATGAAAAAAGAAGGAGGAAAAACAGTGAACAGTAGAAGGGGTAAGGTTATGAAAGCAGAGTGTTTTTTCACCCTTTGACACAGTTTATTATAGATGCTGTCATCTTACGGGTTGTAGTAGAGCTGGTGAGACCTGGACAGGCTGGAGAGTTGGGTGGGGAAAAACTTAATGAAATACAAAGGCAAGCACGGAGTCTTGAATCTGTGAAAGAACAACGCCATGGACCAGTACAGGTTGGGGGCTGACCTGCTGGAGAGCAGAGAAGGGGAAAGGGACCTGGGGGTCCTGCTGAACAGAAGGATGGCCATGAGCCAGCAATGTGCCCTTGTGGCCAAGAAGGCCAATGGCATCCTGGGGTGCATTAGAAAGGGGGTGGTCAGTAGGTCAAGAGAGGTTCTCCTCCCCCTCTATTCTGCCTTGGTGAGGCCACATCTGCAGTATTGTGTCCAGTTCTGGGCCCCACAGTTCAAGAGGACAGGGAACTGCTTGAAAGAGTCCAGNTGAGGGGTGACCTCATTAATGTTTATCAATATGTAAAGGGTGAGGGTCAGGAGGATGGAGCCAGGCTCTGCTCAGGGATGTCCAGTGATGGGACAAGGGGGAACGGGTGCAAGGTGGAACACAGGAGGTTCCGGGTGAACATAAGGAAGAACTTTGTCACTGTAAGGTGACAGAGCACTGGACCAGGCTGCCCAGAGAGGCTGTGGAGTCTCCTTCTCTGGAGACATTCAAACCCCGACTGGATGCGTTCCTGTGTGACCTGCTCGAGGTTGTCCTGCTCTGGCAGGGGGGTTGGGCTGGTTGAGCTTTCGAGGTCCCTTCCAACCCCTGACACTCTGTGATACTAAACACAAGCCCAGCCCTAATTATTTTTGTCTACAGACAGAAATGCTAGCCAGACATGAAGACATAGGTTGGATTCCAGTCTCTGTGCTGGCAGAAATTAGCAGCTTTAAAGATGAGCTGCGAGTGCCTGGCTTGCTGTGGGAGGCTGACTCTCCTCGTTATCAACAGTTACATTTGATTAGAAAAAGCAGCAGCACTTCCAGTTGTTTTAAATGTCTCTGGCTGCTTAACAGCACACATGGAGTGAAAGCAATCAGGGTGGTGAGCGGGCATGTACACTGCCAGGGGGGGCAGAAAAATGCTTCGAACCACCTGAAAGCTGTAAAACCAGAGCAGGTCACAGCAGATCTCTAAAGTGTCACTGCTGGGGGGTGTGTGGAGGGGAGAGCCCTCCCACGGAGGTGAACTTCAGGTTAATCTCCCAATCTCTGAACTAGGTGCCTGCTCCAAATCACCCTTTAGAAAGGTTTATCTTTGCAGGGTGTGGGGAGAGCCTGGGGAGATTATCACAGTCTGCAGAACACGGGGTTTTACGGAGGCCAGGTAGTGGGATTTGTGTCAGGTACAGGGAGAGTAACCCCTCAGGTGCTGCTCCTGAGGGAGGACAGTTGAAAGCACCTTTTAAATTAAAAACTGGGGGTTTGGCTGAGCAGAATGCTTGACTGCAGCACTTGAGGCTTGAAATGGTTGATCTATCACCTGTCATATATTTGTTTAATTAACAGCAAATTTTAAATATCTTTAAAAATGTATGGAGAAAAAAATACTCTTTAAAAAAATAAATGGCACATTGTAACTTCGAACACTTGACAATTGCAATAATGAGCATTTTCATGTGAATTTTAAGTGGGGTTAATGAACAAACACCTGGGTAGGGCAGTTTGTGTCGATAGGTGCTCAGACAGTGCTTTTGTACCCTACTCTTTGCTTTACAACTTCAGTTCAAACAGGACTTGTTCTGCATAGTCATGATCAATGCAAGTTCTAAAAAAAAAAAAAAGGGGGGGGGGGAAATCTGCCCCCACTATGAAAGCCAAGGGATTCTATTGTCTGCATATTTTTTGGTAGAGTTTAGTTATTTTTGTGGCATTGTGAAAAAGTGTGGTCATTGCAGAGAGCTCAGACGCAGGCTGCAAACACCTGGATTAGTGCAATACCTTTTTATTTCTGGCACTGGGCTGGTGTCTTCTCCCCAGCCATCAAATACCTTGTAACCCTTTTTTTTTGTCTTTGGGCTTCTGCCCAGGCTTCCTGCCTTGTGCTGCTATTTGGGTCTCCTCTGCCTTTATCCTAATTTCTTCAGTTTTTAATTCTTACGATCTCTCACCCTGCGTTTTACCTTTGATTTTTGTGCCATCAATCTACAAAAATGCTTTGCATTGGGCCCTACCCTTTGGCCTTTGAATTTTGTTTCTGCATCATAAGAAAGTTCCTCCAACATTGCACCTTTTCCCATCTCCCTGTGTGGATCATTCCCCTCTGAACATGGGTAATTATTTTTTGGGTTAGGAATCCTGCCACCCTGCCCGTGCCAAGGTGTGCACAGTTACAGGGTGATGAAGAAGTGAAGACAGCATTTAATTCAACGTCCTGAAACATAATGTGAGGTCAGAGTAAGAGATGGGGGAGGAAAGCCAAAAACTTACATGTTCAGGCCCTTGAGTGTGTAAATTGTATGAGTATAATTACCTCAGTTCATACCCAATTAATTCCCAATATTGTGAAATGCAGATCAGTTTGGAGAGGCCAGGGGAGTGCTGTGATTGTGACTGACCTGAGCACGTTCTTCTGAATAAAGTGTGTTCCTTGTGCCTGCTAAGGTTTGGTTCTCATCTGTTTATGAACACTCCTTCTCTCCCAGGTCGTAGGAGGCCTAGATATCCACAAAAAGATGGTCGTAGACGTGTGACTCTCTAGGGCACCACCCAACACTTTTGCTTTCTTCTCCATCTCTGAAGATCTGCTCAAGACGTCCAGCAATGCTCTCTGTGTATTTAAATGGAAGTATTTTTCTCTGTGAAGCCACATTTTCCAACATGAGCCTCATGAAGCCAACTAAGCGTTATTGAACTTTTATTCTCTCAATAACTTGGTGTAGCACTTTAAAGTCTGAAGGACAGCAAAGATGGAAAGAGCATATCAGTGTGGTGGAGAAAGGGAAGGGGTTGGCTTTTTAATTTATTTTTCTTCATCTTTTATAACAAGGAAATATCTATCTATATATATATATATGTGTGTGTGTATTTATATATAGATATATATGTAGCTTTCTATATGTAGTAGCTAGGTGGGCTTTAATTTAATATACTTGATTCAGAAACAAAACTAGAGTACAAAGTGCCAAGCAGAATATTAACAGTTCAATATATGGATATACATCCTTACTTTTATTTCACACAGTTTTATATATATAGTAGAAGAATGTAAAATTTTAACTGGGTGTTAGGTCAGCTCTTTTCCTGTGACTGTTCAAGATGTTTCTATATATTGACTGGCTGACAAAGCGTTGCTTCTTATTAATTCACCTTAATTACATTTTTTTGTAACACAGGAGACTAAGTTTATTTATACCTGTTAATATATTTACCAGGGACTGTGTCTCTTTGCTAAATAACTTAGTACAGTTCTACTTAGTATGAGAATATAGGTTAATGCTACTGCCAAGAACTAGCCCTCACGTGCATGTAGTGACTGCAGAATGCTTTGATGGCCGCTCGGTTTCCTCGCCCAGGGATGTGGAGCAGCTACAGCTGTCCTGGAGTTCCTGGATTCATTTTGGATACGGCTGCTCAAGGTGTCAGACACGTTCATGATCTTCTCTCATGCTTAGCTTAATGAAATTAGGATGGACATAACTGTGCAGGACTCCCACCTACTTATTTTATACAGTACTTAGGTTACAAAATGTTCTTGCCATTTAAATTCTGTCATTTCAGTCATGATAGTTTCCCCTCTGCATTTAATTACTACTACAGGTAGCATAAATAACTGGTAATATTTTATATATATATGTATATAGGATTCATACAGGGGGAAAATCTTGTTAACCTATGCCATAGAGGAGGAAGACTTCACACTATCTAAATTTATACCTCTTGCAGTTCTCGGGTCCTTTGCCTGGAGAATTCTTTTCTTTTCTAGGTTTGTCCATATCATAATTTGTAACAGATGGGAACTTGATATATTTGTGTGATATAAAAGTAGCGAGCCATGTTTTACAACTTTATATCATCCCTTCCCTTTTCTGCAATGGTACTATTGGCTGGAAGAAAAACATTTGCTAGATTTTTTTAGGACAGTACATCTTTCCTGTATAGTAGTTTTTCTATTCAAAAGAGTTGTTTTATAACCAGCAGTGGGAAGTGCAGGTGGTTTGAACCTACTTCAGTCGAGCACCTGTCTGCCATAGCTGTTCCTTCAACTGAGTGCTGCACATCATGGGCTCTGTCTGTGAGAGAGAAATCCAGGTGCTTGGTGTCCTTGCATGACATGAAGTTTTGCATGTAGATCGATTTGACATGTTCCTCTTGTTTACATAATTTGCATAATTTAAAAGATAATGTTGCCAAACTTTGGTAAATGTTAATGTTCAAAACAAAAATCTCCACTACATGTAACTTTTCTTCCTCTGGATCAGTACGTGGCTTATAATCCCAGCCAGTGGTTGTATCTGTTCCAGTGTCAACTGCCATGTGCTCTGCTTCAAGGGGGAACTGGTCTTTTGTGAATTTTTTGTACATAAGTATTTGTTACAAACATTTTAGCAAATGCTTTCGATTTCTCTTACTTGCTTGTGCATATCTTGGCTGGCATTATAGGAATTAGTGCTAATGTTATTTCCTTAGGGGGATCGGAAGGGGAGGGATGAGGTTGGTTGGTTTTTTTTTTTAGTTTGTGTGGGGAGAAATGATTTCTGTTGAATGTTTAGTTTTTCCTCTGCATGCTACATCATACGTTGTGGGAACTATAAGAACCTTCATACTCTATGAATACAAAATAAAATATTTGAACCTTGGCTGGAGTGCCTTTCCCTTTGACTGAAATGAGCTCTGCACCCTGCTTGAAAGAAAACCAAATGTGCTGGTCATGGTTTTGGTCCCCTCTTTGCTCAGAAAGATTTACTGAAACCCTGTAGCAGGGTGCAGGCAGTTCCCTGAATACTTCCAGGCTTCATTTCAGTGTTTCCAGAGCACCATTTTTGCTCATTTTTGTATATCTGGTTTTCTTTGCTGCATGTCCAAACTGGATAAAATACCTTGTTTTAAATCCTACTGAATTCAGAGCAGCTGTGGGAAGTGGAAGGTGGTTTAAAAACCAAGACTGCACTCGGCACTAGTCGACTCTTCCTTTTTCCAGGAAGATCCAGATCAATCATCTGTGGTTATGAACACTTAACTACACCAATTCCTTTGAGCTCGAGCTGCCCTTCACAGCAGTCTCTGAGTGACCTTGTGAATATCAAAGTATTAATGAAGCCTGGTTCTGGTTGAGGGTAAGTTTCAATGAAATCAGGTACCCACAATTTAAAATAAGTTTTAATGACTGTACAGAAATACTGAGTGTGTTCAGAACAGATGTGGTGTCCGATTTGAAATGAGACTGCACAAACAGTCCTGGTTTTCTTCTGGGCTTCCAAACCACGTAGGAGACAGCACCAGTGCAGCTCCAGGCCTGGTGTGTAGAGCAGCCCCAAGCTCAGAACCGTTCAGCTGCTCTGCTGGCCACTGCCCGAATGTTGCCGTACACTTTTGATGGAGGGCTTCCTGCAGAAGAAAGCACAAATTCAGCTGGCAAACAGGACAGAAACAGATGGTTTGCTCTCGTGTCTGTGTTAGAAGTGGACAAGGAAGCCCGTGGGAGAAAGAAGGATGGTCAAGGGCAGCCACCTTGTCTGTTCCTGCACAAGCAGAGCTCGGCTCCAGCTGTTTCCCCCCACCTCTGGCTTTCTAGCCAGTTCAAAACAGCCCCTCAGGGAATGCTGCAGATAAAGCAAAAAAGCAGAAACATTTTCCTTCTGCACCCCGAGAGGTTTTGGAGCCAGAAACCACATCCTGGGCTCCCTGCTTTGTCCCCAAAATTTCTCTTACAGCCAACAAGACAACTCCCAGCAAGCTGCCCGCTCCAAATGGTGGACTCGCCGGGGAGGAGGTTAAGCCCCACAGAAAGCAGTTCCTCAGGCTGCAAGAGGTATTTATTTGTGATGGAGAAGATCAGGTACCAGGACCTACCTAAAATTAGATTGCAGATGGCTGTTCGTGCCATTTTAATGTTCTGAAAAGATCCCAAAATATGAATTTTCCTGTAAAAAGCAGACAAAGTTGCATCAGTTAATGGAAAAAAACTGATTACATGGTTATAGCAGAGCTGGAGGTTCGAGATGAAGGTGGAATTTCAAATTTTAAAAAAAATCCCTCAAAAGCAGAAAACCTACAATGTGTAAAACCTGTGCTCTTCTAAATCCTTTTTAAAATCCAATTTGGAAATTTAACAGCGCAGCAGGTTTAGGAGGAAAACGTTGCAGGGTTGGTGGCTTCACCTTTGATTATTGCTAAGGAGGAACTCTTAGGCTGTGTAGAACCAGCTCAGTTCCAGGGGTGGTGGTGACATTGTCACTGTTCTCAAAAGGTCAAATAAATACTCAAACAGTTGGCGTTCATTAAAAATAACACAAAATAATAATATTATATACACTTAAAATAATAAAAATAGCACTTATTTATCTACCGCTTTACAACAGTTTCAAAGAATTCAAGGTGTCTTTGCTCCTGGAGGAGGACGTGGGTTGGTTGAGAGGTTGGTCAGTCAGTACTCACGCGTCAGCCAGAACAATTCGTGTCCTGGTTACATTCTCGATGGTGAATTTTGTTTTCCCTCCTTTCCCTGCTATTCTCCCGATGGCTCTCGACAGGTGATCTCCTTTCAAAGGTTTGACTGAAAGGGGAATAATGCAGTAAAACAGCAGTGGTGTTTCTGTAATGCTTCCCTCCTTCGAGTTACTGCAAACAACTCATTCTGAGTAACTTGAGAGCAACTTTACTATAGGTGGAATCCACGTGTATTCATATTCATCTCTGTGACCAGCACCTGCTCTACAGAGTCCCAGTAATACATGAAACCAGAAATGTTTCTGCTGCCTCCTTCCCACCTCTCCCTGGCAGGATAGTGGGAAGAACTTTAAAAATCCCATGGATGTATTCCCCGAAATGCCCTGTGTCAGCTTGAAGTTTAGAAACATTTCTGCTGTGACAAGAAAAATCCAATCAACCCAACAGCGTGATTTCTAGGGTGAGAGTTTGGGGGTTTTGTTGGGATATCTTAGGGAAATGACGACCCAATAATGGTGTGGAACAGCAAAAAGGTTTTCCTGATCCCTGAGGGTAAGAGACACAAGTAGAAAAAAAATCCCACAAAAAACGTACTCGCAGGTGGTACACGTGAGTACTTGAGTACTGCAGGAGAAGCTACTCACCATCTGTGACTTCGAATGACTCCAGGAAGAGATCGTCCAGCCTGATGAGAGCAAGAGCATCCTAAAAGAGATTTGTTACCAGCATTGCAGTACCCCAGAGATGTGAGCTTATGTGTTCTGTGCACACAGAGGACACCAGTAGTGCCTCTCCATTTCACACACCAAGCAATACTCACCTGGACTTAGATCAGATTCTTTTTTTCCAAACAGCAACACAAACATTCATCCCTGGGTAGAGAACCCTACACATGCCCAGGCCCCCCCTGTTCACCCCAGACCCACCTACACGGGGGATGTCAGTGCAGAAAGTGAGGGTTTCCCTCTAAATACACTTGAGTTTTGAACAGGCTGATGGTTATCGACTGGGACTGAAGCAGAAGGAAGGGTCTCTGCGTGTGCACAGCATCCCAGAGCCAGACAGGGTGGGATTTCCTGCTTCTCTCTAACACACTAGGAAATACTTCCCCCATTTTATAATTCTGATTATGGGCTGTTTGCAGATTATCTTTTTATTCTGCATTAAGAAATTGAACTTCCACTCTACCCACAATCTCAAATTTATTTCCAGAAAACCAGCTGAAGATTTTTCTTCCTCTCCTGCTGTGATTTGCAGAGGCCGAAGGCTTCCCACGAGCAAACCGGAGCCATCTCACAGCCCCGAGACTCACCTCCACCTGAAACCCCAGGATAAAAGCTTTCACAAAATCAGCTGCTTTTGTCAGGGCACCGAGGTCCTTCGTCTCCTGACACGTCTGCAAGGCAAGAGGTTTGCAGGTCAGAACCATGCAAGCAGGATCAGGACCTGAGAAACTTCAGAGATGGAGTTTAACTGTGAAACAGCCCCATTTGGGCAGTGCTGCTGTGTTGTGTTTGCTGAAACAAGGGATAAACTTTGTGCTTCCTTAGAATGGCCCTCAACCAACAACACAGTGCCTGTGTTTGGAGAGGAGGGAGAAGAGAAACTGCAGCAAACACCCAGTGATGGGGAGAGCCTTTTTATGGAAAAAAAACCCCAAACCACAACAATAAAAACAACCACAAACAAAACAAAACCAAACTAAACTGCGACCCAGGATGGCAGAATAAGAGCAAGGATGATGGCAGGAGAGGGCTCGAGGAGGGGAAGTTATCCCAGTGACAATGTCCTGAATGTGTGTTAGGAGGTGACTGGAAACATGGAAGCCATAATGAAGGAAGAGAACTCTGTAAGGTCTGGAATACATAAAAGGTGTCAGAGAAATGACAGAAACTCCAAGTTTTCAATTGTTTTATAGCCACGACAGATACAGGCAAAAGGAGATTGGCTTGGCCAAGGAGAAACCCACCCATTTTCCAACCAGACCTCATTCTGTATCAGAGCGCTGCTAAAATCCCAGGTTCTCCACCTGCAGTCACTCAGTGGAACTGCAGAGTTCCTGCTCTTCCCTGCCTCTTCCTTCAGGTTATTTCTAGGAAGTGTGAGTAAGGGACGGGTCTGGCACTGTTCCTCTGCCTGCTACCATCAAACTCGTGGTAAGATTTCAGGGTCAGCAGGTTCCTGCTGGTGTCTGTATTTTCACTGTTACCTTTGAAGATCTCATACATCAACAGAACAACTCGTATGTCAAAGCTCTACCAGGAGCTTTCAAAATTAAAAATCAATTAAAACCAGCCAGGTCCAATATTCCTGAGAGGGGACAGGAACAAGGAATGAGCAGCTACTATGAGATTTACAGTTAGATATTGGTGTCTGTACCCTAAGCTATTTCACTGCAGTCCATTAAAGACGCATCAGAAGAAGCCATCAGAAGATTCGTGGCCTCCTCAAAAGCCACTGATAGCTCAGAATTGTCCTGGAAGTACTCGTTAGGGAATGCCGTGTTCCCAAATCAAACCTAACACAGAGCAAGGCTGCTCCTCAATTCTCACACATGAAAAAGAAGCCCCCCCAGCAGAGGTTGATGCCCTGGAGCTCTGCTCGTTCCTGAGCAGGAACTGACCGATGGATTTCACTGCCCAGGGGGTTCCCCGTGTCCCAGGCACAGCCAGGGGAAGAGGTGCCGCAGGAGCAGGAGTTCTCCTCACCTTGATTTCCACGTTCCTCGTTTTCAGATTGAACCTGATCTGGAGCTGCAGGTGCTCCACGATCGGGGTGAATATCTTCATCCAGTTCTCCTTGAGCGGGGTGTACCGGTTGGCCGGCACGGGCACCTTCCGCATCTCGCCCTTCCCGACCTGGGGGGGGC